>UCOH01012366.1:115200-189740 GCA_900474275.1 Synergus japonicus | reverse complement strand
TATATATATATATTATTATATTATATATTATATTATATATTCAGCCTCATATATTAAAATGATAATGGAGTGGCCCTTGAACTTTTAGCGAATAAAGGATAGGTAACAGTATCTATATATCTAAAATATTAATCTTATATAACTCGAGGTACAATACATAATTATCCTTATCGTTAGAACAGAAAATATAATACAAGAAACCTTACTCCATATATCGTGAAATAAAATGTGAGAGTAAGTCAACTATTTATAAGTCTCACGATGCAGATAGTTTTGATGACTATAATGAGCAAAGTCCTTTCAATGCTGTTACTTTTCAAATTCTTATATTAATTAATTTATACATTGTAATTATCATAGATATGGTAAGAAACAAATGCAAATCGTTTTAGAACTTTCTCTCATTTTTTCCAGAAGGGGTTTTCAGTGTGTTTTGAAAAAAAATTTTAAAGATAAGATTATACTCTACCATAATATGCCTGTTTGTAATATGTATGTAGACGTAGATGGCTAATGAGGAATTCAAGCAACAAAGTCAAAGACTACCGAACAATATATTTTTTTTGTTATCTCTATGCGATGAAAGCAGTATATATATAATATGCAAGCCCACGTATTATTATTTGTAGTGCCGAAGTGAAATACACCTATACATTGCATTCAGAGCCATAAAAGATTATACCTGACCACGGTGCATGCCTATCGCATTATCAGTTATTCGATGTAACGACACGAACCAAGTCAAGGCGAAAGTAACCCCGAAGGTATCAAACATCGATATTGTATGTTCCTGAATAGTGCAGAGAGCACTAGCAAATGGCTAAAAATAAACAATAAATAAATTCGCATGTACTTCGTACACAGAGTGACCACAAAATTCAATTTTGCTTCCTCAAAGAGGAAGCTTTGTAGTGGTGCCGCTTTGACATCATGCTTTTAACGATCCTGTAATATCTTTATAGAACACGAATAGATAAATTGATGAAGTTTGGCACTTTTATTCCACTATTTACCAAGTTGAATTTTTTTACACGAATTTATTAAAATATTTAATTTTACAAGTTGCGTGTACTTTTATAATTTTTGTAAAATTCATTTTTCCACTATAACTTCTCAAATATTCGAAATTTAAAGGTGATGTGAGGAAAATGAAGATTCCTTTCATCGAAACGAATCGATTGACTTTTATGATTAGTGCATTTCAATAAAAAATAAGAATGTTACTTGTATAAGAATACTTAATGCCTCCTCTATGAGGAAGCAAATCACATTTTTGCTTCCTGTAAGCAAGGTGCTCATTGAATGAGAGTACAAAAGTTGATACAACTTGACAGCTAGTTTCAATTTGCCTAACATTTCCCGGACTTTTTCCTGCCTTTCAGACAAATTTCCCTGACAGAAAAGTATTAAAACTCCGTATAAATTTTTAATAATAATACTATTGAAAATTTTCAAAAATTTCGTATAATATCACTTTAAATCTTTTGAAATTTAACATCACTTCATAACATTTAACATTCGTAAAAATCTCTCGAATTTAGAACAAGATTAACAATTTAAGAAATCTTTTGAAATTCCTAAAATATCTTTAAATATCTCAAAATTCCATGAAATCCTTTCGAATTATTTTACAAAATCGTTTACATCATAAAAATCTCATGAAATTCTTTAAAATTCCCTAAAGTGCATTAAAATCTCTAAAAAAGAACTCTTGAAATAAAGAATCTTCAAAAATCTTTTAAAAATAAAAAATGACTTGAAATTTTTTTTAATTCTACGAGGACTATTAAAATTCCTTAAAATCATTTTTAAAATGTCAAATTTACTTAAAATGTTTACAAGCTTCTTAAAATCTTTTAGAATTCCACGAAAAACTTTAAAATGCCTTAAAATACGTAAAGATTTCTAAAAATGCTTGAAAGTCTTAAAATTCCTTAAACTTATACAAAATCTTTTATAAATCATAAAAAATTTTATGAAAACCTTTCCACGACGAAAGTTTAAATTCTTTAAAATTACTTTAAAATAATTAAAATTCCTTTAAATTCTTACATGCCTTTTTAAAATACCTTAAAATACGATAAAAATCATTTATAATTTTTTAAAACTTCAAAATTCTCTAAAGTTCTACAAAATCTTGAGAAAATCAAAAAAATCTCATGAAATCCTTTAAAATTTCTCAAGAAACTTTAAAATTAATTACAATTCTCTGAATTCCTTCATCTTCCTTAAAAATCTCTTAAGATTTCACAAAGTCCTTTCAAAATTCAACTAAATCTTTTAAATATTATACAAATCTCTTGTAATCACTTAAAATTCCTAAAAACCTCTTAAAATCCTTTAAAATGATAGAAAATGCCTTGGAATTATTAGAAACCCAGAGAATCTCAAATAATGACTGGAAATTCTTTACAATCCTTCGAAATCTGTACATATCTTCTAAAATTTGTTAAATAAATTATAAAAGTCAAAAGCTTTATTTATTGAATGTATTAAGTGATTATCTGTGTCCTCTGGTAGGTACAATGATGACTCCCTGTGGGCACCTCTCCCCTATAGTTAAAATAAATGTAAATTTCTATTTTCCCTAACAACTACTCGCATTTCCCTTATATTTCCTTGACTTCCCTGACATCCTGACATGTAACCACCCTGATTACAACAGTATCTGTAAAATTTATAGAAAAGTTTCTGTAATGGGAAAAAAATAATTTTATTGAGCCTTTTTGATGATGTTTCCTGCTTAACGCGTAGATTTTCATTTACAAATGTATATGAAGTGAAATTGAGAAAAAAATGCATTTTTTGCCTATTGCATCTGGAATACAAAACGTTTCAGTCACTAGTATTGTATTTTTTTCAAGTTTGTTTTAGACTCTTACATATTGAGTTATTATCGCAAGTAGTTTCACTTAGCAGACAATAAAATGAGTAAAATTGTAACAGTTTAAGTCTGGTGAGTTTAATTTAAATATATACGATTCTAAACAACACACAGCAGTGCAGTGTCTGCTTGCCGGTCATGCACAAAGTTTATCTGCTTCCTCCTACGAAGTGCATGCACGATAAGACGATAAATCCCCGATGTTACTTCAACACTCTAAATTCGGTCGTAATTCTGTGGGCTGTGACACACTTTGCTGGAAATAACACACACAAGTTGCACTGAACGTAACTTAAACGTGAGCGATAAACCTTATCGTAGCCAATTTCTTACCAACACGAAAAGTCGTCTATAAAAGTTTGCTAACAGTGACTTATTTTATGCTTAATTCAAATTGAAATCATCACAGGTAGGGACTCTGAGTTAGTCACCTTGCTACACTTTCGACATAATTTTCATTTGACCGAAAATTAAGAAACCGAATAGCCGTTTGGCATACATTTTATTTATTCGAATTTTCAATCGACATAAGTTGTATTTGTCCTAACTGGCATTTATATATTTCCGGGTATATCCACCTAATGATTTTCTTTTCTATATCACACCCTCGTCTTCACCCTTACCCGCATTTATTTTGTACTTTATGTCATTTCCTGTTTCATCGTATATGCTAACACTTTTACACTTTTGTGTCAGAACCAGGAGGCAACAAATCATATATAATCGTAAGAATATTCCACAAATTTCATATATCCTATGTTTCATTTGGTCGAAAACCAAGTTATCGAACACCTATTTACCATAATTTTTATTTATCCGAATTGTCGACTGACATAATCTCTACTTATCTTAAACGCTGTTTACTATATTTTTTACTATATCGAATTGTTATTTGGCCTAACTTTCATTTGCACGAATTCGCATTTTTTATATATTTTTTTTTATTCGAGTGAAAAATTCTGATTAGTTATTTTTAAATTTCGTGCCTTTATTGTTATGATGGATTGGTAGTATGCCAAATGCAATTTCGGTCACATTAAGATTAAGTTGAATACTAACTCAAAGAAACGAAAAATATGAAAAATGCGAATTCGTGCAAATGAAAATTAGACTATTTGGTTTGTTAAAGGAAATTACAATTATGCCAAATAACAATTCGATATAGTAAAAAAAATACAGTAAACAGCATTTAGGACAATTTGGATAAATAAAAATTATGGTAAATAGGTATTCGATAACTTGGTTTTCACCAAATGAAACTTAGGATATATGAAATTTGGGGAATATTCATGCGCCTCCTCTGCTCTCCTATCAAGTTGACTTCAATATCTAGTGAGATTGTGATAAATCACAGAAATGGATGTTCAACTATCTTATCTCATATAAGCTTAAGAGAACAATATTTATTTATTTAAAAATGTAATCTAAAGTACTGAAGAGAAAATATAAGTGATGATGGGACAAAATGTTAATTACGTTGCCGAAAATTTTTAATTTGTATGTAAGGTAAATTTTCTTGTCAATTCGAGACAAATGTCATAAATTCAAGGCAAATTCGAAATGAATAATATTAATTCAGAGGGAATTGCGACAACTACCACGAATTTGAAAAGAATGTAGGACAAAAAAAAATAGAAAATGATTTGCGAAATATTTATAAAGAAAATTCAATATGAATTAAAAATAATTCACAAAAGGAAGTTCAGGTGAATTTAAAGAATCTTACAAGAAATTATAAAAATTACTAAGAATTCATAATAATTCGTGACGAAGTCAAAACGATTAAAAATAATATATAAGAAATTTTTTTTAATTCCAAAGGAACTCGAAAAATTTTAAAAAACCAAAAAGATCCAAGAATGGAAAAATTTGATGAATTTTTTGCGAATTTCTAAAAAAAATTAAAGACAAGACAAAATAATTCGTAAGAATTCAAAGGAATTTACACATATTTTCGTAAAATTCCACGAGAGTTCAAAATAATTGAACGTAATTTCCAAAAAACTGAAAATAATTCCAAAAAATAATAAATAATTCAAGGTAAATTTTTACAAGATTCTGAAGAATTGACAAAACATTTCAGAGGAACTCAAAAGAATTGAAATTTAATAAATTATTAAAATAATTAATAATTACATAAAAAATGAAAAAAATAAAGAACTCTTATAATATAAAAACATTAGAGCGTGAAAAGATAAAAAATTTTACTCGGTTTATAAGCGACCTAATTTTACAATATTTGTACCAGTCACATTTGTTATACATTCATAAATAAAGATAAATTAATATCCTTGCATGCATTACTTTAACACTACCTGAGAAACTTTGTTTTTAACAGCATTATAAAAATGATAACACAGTTTGTGAATCAAATATGTTGAAATCATATTTGACAATTGATAATTCAACTAAAACACAAAGTAATCTTTACTTAAATTTTCAAAGCTTACTTTTTTATTCCTGAATTTTTCTACTTAATTGTTTCATTTAATCTTGTTTGTAACGGAGTTCTAACGAAGCCCTAGTCTAGATTTCTATTTTCAATAGAAACATTTTAATATAATTAGGGATTTATGGGACAACAATATAGTATTAATATCCCGTTAATAGAAATTTTACATTGACATTCCGATCTTAAAATAATTAAAAAACAACAGAGATCATCCTCATAATGAAAAAATTTATTTTTATTATTTTGAGGACTTGATTTATGGTTTTATTATATGTAACTAGCAGCTTCTTTACGTTTTATATAATTTAATTAAGTAACTAATAGTAAAGAAAAATTTAACATTTATGTAGATTGATAATTTAAAAGAAATACTGCAATTGCTTAAAATTAAATTAATTTAGTAATTAAAAACGTTAATTATTAACATTCTAAAAAATTTAAGTAGAATGCTTGTAAAATTATTATTCTTTCTGATAAAAATAACGCTTGTACAGGTGAGTTATGACGCAGGCCTCATTATTATGCAAGTTTTGTGCAAAAGTTTGAGCGAGACGAGTATTCAATCCGTTAATTTTTTTTTTTTTTTTTTTCACTGCAAATTTTATTCCTCCGCATTTCTCAAATGTATATTCATTTTTTTATTTATATTCCCAAATACTTTATTTTCATTTAAAAAAGAAACCTCGAAAATCATTGGTATACGGATACAACAAATTACTTTGAAGTTTATGTAATTAATTAAATTTAACAATTAATAGTAAAAAATTTAAGACTTATTATTATTCTATGCTCCGGATTTTCATTTTCCTTTACAAGGCACTGCATACATAACTAGAAATTTTTATTTTCCGTTGCTAGGGATTTTTATTGTTTACCCCTATAGATTTTTTTTCCAATACTAGGAATTTTTAATAACTGTTCGCTGCTAGAAATTTTTATTTTATGATTCAAAATAATTCATGAAATTTTGTTTAGAAAATTCTAGATGACTTAAAAATAAATGCATATAATTTACAAAAAAAAATCAAGAGAAATTCAAAGGAATTGAGAAGAATTCAAGATAAAGGATCGGATCAAACAAAATTTTTCAAAAGTTATTTGACGGTAATAATTAAGTTAAAATAAAATTTTGATGCCATTTTTTTTTCTCTTATAACTACTTTCGAGTGGTTATCCTATTTCAGTTTCTGATACCTCGCAGTAATTATAACTAGAAAAATATTCTCGAGAACACCGGAAGTTTGCCGGAAGCAGATTTTCACACTATGATTTGGCAATTGATATTTTGTTTCATGCCATGAGTCGTCGAGAATACTAAGTAATTTCAAAGCATCCAGCCAGAAAGGATACTAAGAAAATTTAAAAGGAAAGACTTATAATGATCAGTCAGCGACGATTGATTTTCTACGATTGAAAACTGGAAAAAAACCAGACAGTTTAAATTATTATGACTACTCTGAATGATCCCGAAAAATTTTCATTAAACTTTAAAAAAGGGTAAAACCATAAAAACAACGTAAAATTTTTAAAATATAAAAAAATGTATTTTTTTTTTTAATTTTCTTTAAACCTCTGTTGAAACTTTCTTGCATTTGCAAAATTCAATTGTAGTCCAATCAATAAAGACATAAAAAAGGCCTTGCCTTGCAAAAGGTCAGAAATAAATGAAACTTGGCAATTATCTTCATTTTGGAAAAAAATGGCGCACAGAATTTCTTATCACTTTTGTTATAAACAAATTTTTCTCATATTAATAGTTTACAAGTTATGGGAGAGAAAAGCGGAGAGAATATTTTCTACTTCACTCGTTTCCGCTTAGGGAATTTTGAGAAAAATAGGGGAAAAATAGAGGAAAAGGAGAAAAAAATGGGAATGAGTGTGAACACTGATTTTATGAAATTTGCAATACCATTTTTTATGGATAAAACCAGAATCGTGGATCAAAAAAGATTAGGTAACGTAGAGAATCCGTACCATTTTTTCGCACTGAGGGTGTCTTGAAACATCAAGATTTTATGAAATAAGTGAAAGTAATTTTTTCACGCAAAACCAGTACCTTCTCATTTGATGGAGATGTAAAAATAGCAATTAGAGGAGATTTTCCGGTTTTGAGCCGGTTTCTAAGAATATTTTATATCTTGTAGATCGACCTTTTCCAAAGAAGATACTGAGATAAATCCGGTCTGGGGGAACGACTAATGTAGGTTTAACACAAAGATAATTGTGCAAGAAGTAATTCTCACAATGAAGTTGATGTTGATCTACGATGCATTGGACGAATAAACGAAGAGACTTGACTTTTGACCTGCTTGAAAACTTATTCTTGGACATTTTGCAGTTCACTTTGCATTCCACTTTCGTCTCTCAATTAAGAAGAAAATGAGAAATATTAAAATGTAAAATCGAAAAAAATTCAAATTATCTATCTCTAATATTTGGGACTTTTAAAATATTTAAATTATAACCCTTTTTTAATGCAATGAAGCAATGAAACACTAAAAGCGTTCCGCATTTAAATAATTTAAAATTTAAAGTTAAATTTAAATTAAATGAAATGAAATTAATAAATAAATTCTAGAATCGATTTTTCTAAGAAAATCGAACATCCCTAATTTATACCATATTTATAAAACTTTATAATCTTGTTTTATAAATTTTCTTTAGAGTTATTTTAACGCCGCAAAAATAATTTTACTTTCGTATTAAAGTAAGGGTCTCTTCGATTAGATACATGAAAATCTCTCAAATCTCTGGAATGTATATTGTGAAGGGCTACTTAAGTACTTACCGGTTCGACTAGATAGGTATCCCAGAGCTCCCTCAAGTCACTCGTTCCCACGTCATAAAATTCCATGATCCTCCCTTTTTCTTCGCTCTACACGGAAATAAATCTGGACCTATTGGGGAGGCCGAAGAAAGCACTAAAACCCACTCATGACCTTCTCCATACAAAACCTATAATAGAAAAAAATAAAATTATTTTTGGATTACTTTCCAAGAAAACCACAGGTGTATTTCAAACACTCAGTAAAAAACTTGTTTTGCAAAAAAACTTTTATTCTAATAATCCAAAGTAAAAATTTCTTGATATTAAGGACAAATTTTTTTCTTTTAAACTAATTTTCTTTCATTCAAACAAAGTTTCTTTGATTCCAAAAAAACTATTAGGAATTTTTTTAATTCTCTAAGGGCCGATTCCACCAATTGTGATTCAATTTTAATCCTTGATTAACTTAAGTTAATCAATACTTAGCGTGCGCAAATTTAGGATTTAATGAAGGATTTAATCATTGGTGGAATCAGTTGTAAATGACAAAGATGGCAAATTATTAATCAAATTACAAAATACAATTAAATGGTGAATTAAATGATGCAATTCTATAGAATCATTATGAAAAGTTATCATTATATAATGCAATCATAAAGAATCATCACAAAGAGATACTGCTAGATATAGTTTAAAAAAAAACCGTTTTTCGAATTTAAATTTTTTCACTATTGCAAAGCTTTCTCAATGAGGAAGCAAAAAAAAATTAATTTCAAAGTTATTGTTTATAAGTTAAAGATTCATTCGATTACATCAGTGCCAGATTATTGGGCATTTCTGAATAGTCATGCGGCACCGTGCCAGGATAGTATCGGTACTGGAATAACGGAATATTATAGCTCATCCCCACCAAAATACTTTCCACATTATTTGTAAACAAATGAACGTCGTGAAAATAATCCGTTCATCCGGAAATACCTATCCCAGTAGGCAAAAAATTGAAAGACGGTTTTAGAATGTTTTCAAAAAAACGTCCAATGTCCCAAAGACGTTTTTAGGACGTATTTGGAACATTGGACGTTTTCTGACCTGACATAGGACGTTTTTAGGACGTTTTTAGAACGTTCTAAAACCGTCTTTCAATTTTTTGCCCACTGGGATACTACCGCTCCAGATGGTCTCAATCAGTCTCAATTTCTCTTTCAATACACAATCATCTTTTCTGTATCTTTCTTTGAACTCATAGGATTTAGAGTCAGGTGTTTTTTTTTTACAAATTATTTACGAAAATGAGATTTTCACAATAGTCGGTATGAAAAGTGTCTGAAACCACGCATTTTTTTTAGAAAATATCATATATGTCATGGGAAGAGGGATTTTTCCGACTCGTAGTAAAAACATGCAATCGTCGGAAAAATCGCGAACAAAAAATTTGAATCAATAAAAAATTTCAATCAAATTCCTTAAAATCACTTTTAAAAAATAAAAATTTCTCAAAAATCTTACAAGCTTTTAAAATCCTTTAAATTGGAATTATTTCCCTCGTTAGAATTAATCAATTTGTAACTAGAAATAGGCGCACATAGCCAAAGCCGGATTAAGGCAACTCGGAGCCCAGAGCTGTACATTTTTTGCCCCCTATCCCGGGAAAAATCTTAAGTAAAAAATATACAATAAAATAACTCGTAAAAAAATGAGGTTTATGAGAATAACTAAGATTACGTGCCTCAAATCTGTAATATTATAAGTATTAGCAAGTTATCTTCAAAGAGAATTATAATAATAAATTTAATTTTTATAATTTTTTATTTCTAAAGTTGAACAATTTTGTAGATTTTGAATTTCTCCTTTTATGCAAAAATTATCGAAATTAAATATTTTTTCGCTCTGTACACAGTTTTATAATTGAAAAAAGATTACCGCTACAGAGCGAAAAAAATATTTATCTATAATTTTCATTGAGTAAACTGGAGAATGGAATTTTGAGCTTAACACTTGGAGTCAACGCCCTTAATCGTGAAAAATATTGTTAAAGAAAGAATGTGTTCCCAAAGGTCGATAGAATCTTAAGTAAATTAAATCTGCTCTTCATTTAACACTAATTGCAGCGATACAGGTTGGAAAGGGGATATAAGTGCGCATTAAGTTGGTCCTTATTTTTCGATTTTTGATTCTTCTTGGTCTCACCCCCCTATAAATAATCTAAAACTCGTCTTTTCTAAGTTTATCGTCCTAAAATCTACAAATTTTGAGGAAAATTCAATTATATTGTTACAAAGCTTATGGTTGGAAATAAGTCTCGAAATTTTCAATAAAGTAAAAATGGGTTAATTGCATAAGAAACTTTGAGTGCTTTGAGACACATGTTAATATTAACCGATTTCGCTAAAATTTGGTGGAGATCATTTTTTTGGTCATTATAACAAAATAGGGGGGTGAGACCAAGGAGAATCGAAAATTGAAAAATAAGGACCAACCTAACGCGCATGTCCCGCAGGGTACAACGTGCGAAGGGCCCAATTTAGAACGTCCTAAAAATGTTTTCAGGCATTAAAGTTCAAAAGATGTTTCTAGAACTTCCAAAAAGACGTCCTAAGTCAGGCTAAGAAACTTCCTAAAAACGTCCTAAAAACGTCTTTGGAAGATTGTATGTTTTTAAGACGTCCTAAAAACGTCTCGGGGTGTTCGTGCCCACTGGGATAATAATGAGCAGATTTTTTTTTAAAATTTGATAACAGTTTCTCTTTAGATCTAGAAAAATTCGAAAGTTAAAACATATAATATCAATTAAAGGATTTTATTTTTTCTTCCTTCATTTTCCTGAAATGCTATAATTGACTTCCCCTTACACCTTATTGTCGTCAATCAACTTTGATGTTTGTTATATAAAAGAAGTTGTTTTAAGTATTCAATCTGTTAAATATTTATATAAGTATTTTACAAATTTTACAAAATTTATATTCTCTTAAACAATAGTCACATTATTTACTTTTTATTTTTATAGTTATATTTCATAACGAGTTGAATATTCAAAAAATACACTACCAAAAAATTTATGTAAAATATTATCTAAAAACTTCTTTATAAACATAATTTGTAATTCTATGTGGATTTCTTTGACAACCTAAATAAATTTTAAACTATCGTATGAACGTACTCTTAAAATAGCAACATACAATCATTAGCAAATAAATTTTATGTCATTGCAAATGCTAATTTTACTGGAAGTTGTCTTCTTTTGAAGGAAAAAGGATAAATATTTACACAATAATGGCTTTATAATGCTTAATCCATGAAAGCACTAAATTAAAAGTAGACCATCTGTTTTGAAAAATATCCAATATGGCCACCAGCTGAAAAAGCACGTGCGTCGTCTTTTTCAAAATTTTCAAATTTTCCCAAAAAAATTCAACTTTCGCCATTCTTGAAAATACAATCTGTTAAAAACACTCTCTTGATACACTTGAAGCTTTTCCCTTCTCGTTTCGAGCTCTATTTTCCGACTTTGGGGACACCATCTGTTTTTCTAGAAAAACTTGTAAGACTAGGTGAAACCAAGTCCGAGTTAAACTCACCCTTTTGAAAATCCACAACGGTACTCCGACCGCGTGATTCAAAGGAATTCAAGGTACCGGTTGTGGGCCGGCAATTCCTAGCGTTGCGGTAGCGGCGATCGGTCGCGCAAATCGGTCCCAGTCGTTTCTTATCAGCCAACCAGAGAGTCACAGTCCTGGTTACAACCAGTCTCACAAATAGTCACCAAGCAACCATATTTTTCTCTGAGCTTGGATCAACAGGCTGTCGGCGAATGAGTGGAGGGGGTAAAACAAAATTTCCATGGAACAGGGTAGTTTTCTCGTCGTCCGCAATTAGCACATTAATGCAATCGCGCACTTAACTAAATGCCACTCCACTGGAAACACAAGCCGCCTCGATCGATGCGAACACTCGCGCAATACGTTGAGCACTTTTTCAGGGCCGGCGAATGAGGATAAAAAGAGAGAAAATAATAATAATAATATTGTTGAATGAAAATCGAGAGATTGAGTTAATAAGATTTTGAAAAAGTTTTTACTGAAAGAAAGAAAGAGAATCAACGATCACGATCACTAGTCACTCTTGTGTTTTGGAAATTGGAAAGGTATCGAGTGTGAAAATTTAAAGATCCACACCCTAGCGCGTCTTTCGCGCGAATGTGACTGATCTGATGATTTCAGTCCGGCGTTGATGGTACGTATGACTGTGCATGCACGTGGTTGGCACTCCGACTGGCTGTAGAGTTCAGCTTCGGTCTAGAAGTCCTGAATTCCCCTAGGACTATTGGTTGCAGAGTGCAGTGCGCTTGGTTCTGTCGCTGCCGGCGCCGCTGGATTCGGAATTCAGCCAACCACCGTGAACCACCTGTTACTTGATTACTTGATGCGCGCGCATACATTGTAAGCCGGCTAAATTTGTAAAGCAGGATCGTATAAAGCAGTACTGTTCAACGCGTGAGTAAATGAGTAGCTGGCTACCCCCTCTACCCTCTTTTACCTTTATGGGGGTATTCTAGTCTAGAATTTTTTTTTCTAAATTTTTTTACATATTGTTGGAATATGAATAAATGTTCTGTAAAAAAGTTTATGGTAAAAATATTTTTAGTTTTTTTTTTTTTAATCGAATTTCAAAAAACACCCAATATTTGTACTTCTAAACTAGAATACCCCCTTAATAGGCTGATTCTCTTTTAATTTTTCAAGGATGTATTTATATGTGAAATTTTATTGCACATCTTTTTTCTCTTAGAAAAAAAGTTTTAGGTTTTTTAGTTTTCAAATTAAGGGCGTTGGAACTTGGCTCCAACACCCTTAAAGCCGACAAACTGACTTTTTTGAAAAAATCGATTCTAATTCGTTTTCCACTTTCAGGTTGACCACATGTCAAGGAAAATAGAAATTGATCTTTATGTTATCTCTGTTATTTCTGTCGTATTGGATATTTGGTTTTTATAGTTTATTTAGGGGTGAGGGGTATGGTTTATAACGAAAAAAAATCATTTCTTTTTAATTTCATAAAATGATTCTACAACATCTCAAGAATATTCTATCAAGATTTTAAGCTGATCCGAGTAAAATTGACGAATTTATGAGCATTTTTCAGATTCAGATTTTAATTAATTAATTAAGATTTAGATGCTTTAGACATCATGGATAATAGCAAACTCCTTTATGGACCTGGTATCGATGATTCAGTGTGAGGTAAGCCGATAAAACTCGCTTATTTTATTCCAAATTTTTTAGTGTTCAAAACTTTAAAGCCTTTTTTCCAAAACACACGTTTTCAAAGTCGGTGCCCTTAAATTTCAAAACTACTGTACCGATCTTTTTGAAATTTTGAACACTATTTTTGAACATAATTTAAGAGGTAACGCTGGAGAGATTTTTTCAAATTTGTTAATATTTTTTATTTTAGAATAACAAATTAGCCGATTTTTTTCGCAAAAATCGCGTTTTGCACTTCAAAGTGTTCCCAAAGAGTGAAAAATTTTAATTTCGAAAAACCCTCCAAGCGTTACATGGGAAAAACGATTATCTAACAAAAAAATTTTGATTTTTTAATTTCAGATAATCCAGCACGGAGTTATGAGGGGCACCGCAATTCTACTTTTTTCGGATCTGTCGAATAATTGCCGCCATTGCCATATTTTTAAATATTTCTTCACGAAAATTTTAGACAATATTCTTCGAATGTTATAATTTAATATAAATTTGTTTTAATAAGAAAGAGAAGTTTTTGCTTTCTCAAAATTCTCTCGGTAAACGAAACACTCGAAGCATTAGAAAAAATTTAATACCAATTTAAAAAAAATTATTTTTTGAATTCCTATTGATCTAACAATGGAAGGGCACCAGAAAGCACATTCCCTGAAAATTTCATTTAAAAAATCCAAAAATTGTCAAACTTAGTACGAGTTAAAGTGAAAAACGGAGTAAAATAGATGCTCATTGAATGATCACAAAAGTTACAAAAAATACAACTTCAAAGTTATTATTTTGTTATTTCTCTAGCGTCATAGAGCAGTAAAGTTCGAATAAGCTTCATTACATCATTTTTATAAAATCTCAGCGAAAAATTGTAGTTTTACAAAGAATAAGTCTATATAAAATACAAAGTATAGGACTAACGGAAAGTCTCGCATCGAGTATTACAAACACATTAGACGTAATGACAGACAATTAGGTACATCTTGTCAACTAAATGATCTATGTGCGATTCTGAGGCGAGATACGTAACTTGGCTTCCACAATACATTAAAAAATCCCAAAACGAAAGTAAGGAAAAGCAGTTTTCTCATAAAGTTAAAAGTCATAACGAGCTTTTGACGACACTTTCGTCTTGACTATATAAATTCAAATTAGCTCTTAAGTTGTATCAACTTTTGTACTCCTTCAATGAACCACTTTGCTTCCTGTATATAAGCAAATATGGTTTGCTTTCTCATAGAGGAAGAAGGAGTATTTAATACATATATTTTTTATTTACATAAATATTCAAGTTTATTTTCTTTACGTCAGCATTAAATTTTGATTATTTGAGAAGTTATATTCGAAAAATTAATTTTTGAAAATTACTATAAAGCATAACTTTCTTATTTTTTAATGAAATGCATTAAATTTATAGGTCAATTGATTCGTTTCGATGAAAAGAATCTTCAGTCCAGATAAAATATATTCAAAAAAATCTTTTTTTAGAAAGTAGATTTTTGTCAGCACTATAAAGCTTCCTCTTCGAGGAAGCAAAAATTATAGCTATATTAATGTATTCTTTATACATTCTAAATACAAATACAATTTCAAAAAAAAAATTTTTTGCTTTGGAATTTTTTTTAACTGAAAAATAAAAATTTTGTAACACTGAAAAAAAGTTTCTAGAAAATTTTACTACTCCTAAAATCGATGTTTTCCCACAATTTTCAGTATAAATACTTCCATCCGGTCAAACCTCGGGCCAAACGAATAAAATACACCCTCATAATAGCTGAATAATGCCATACAAGTTTCAGCCCATTCATTGATTGCCCGCATGGTTCTGTTATCATTTTTCATCCACATAGAAACACAGTTGTCACATTTTCTTTCACTTCTTTCCTTCAACACACCATTATTTTCAGTGCTTGTGTATGCATGTATATTGAATAACGAGCTCGGTATTTTCTCCAAAAATCATTCATAGGGGACATCCAGGTTTCAATGGTTGGATTATACATAAATCAAAGAATTTATTTACACTATTTCTCTTTAAAATAATTCATTGGTGTTTGTTACTTGAAATTTTGAATTTTATTTAGATTTTTCAATAAATTTCAAACTATACTTTATAATTTATTATTATAATTTATTATTATTCTTATTATTATTATTATTTTATTACCTTTGTCCTTAATGTTTAAATTCTTGTGAACTTTCTAGATACTAAACAATTATTTTTTCTCTTCAAACTGATTACACTTCACATTTCTTTTCTGATGTATTAAAAATATAATTTGTTTGAAAATTTCTTAGTAATCATATTTCTTGTTTACCCTAGCAAAATAAAATGGAGTCATTGCTCCAGGAGAAAAAATACGTATTTTCTGTGCTTATTGCTAAAGTAAAGAAGCGTGAATTTAAGATCGTAAACAATATTTTATAGTTTGCTTATTTACTTTAGTTCATACATTTAGTTCATTTTAGTCAACAAATATTAAATTTGGAATTTTTTTTCTCTGTAGAAATAATCAATTTTTAACTAGCATTATGCGTACAGAGCGAGGAAATATCTAATTTAAATATTTTTTAAGTAATACTAAACAATTATTTTTTCTCTTCAAAATGATTACACTTCACATTTCTTTTTTGATGTATTAAAAATATAATTTGTTTGAAAATTTCTTAGTAATCATATTTCTTGTTTATCCTAGCAAAATAAAATGGAGTCATTGCTCCAGAAGAAGAAATACGTATTCTCTGTGCTTATTGCTAAAGTAAAGAAGTGTGAATTTAAGATCGTAAACAATATTTTATAGTTTGCTTATTTACTTTTGTTTTTATAACAAAATTTCACTTCCTTTACAAATTAAGTTCATTTTAGTCAACAAATATTAAATTTTGATTTTTTTTCCTCTGTAAAATTAGACAGAGCAAGGAAATATCTAATTTAAATATTTTTTAAGTAATACATAAATATTCAATTTTGAAGTTAGCTTTTAAATTCTTAGTTTCATGCAAACAATATTTGTCTATAATTTTCGTTGAATAAAATAGAAAATAGAATTTTGAGCTTAGGATCCAACGCCCTTAATTCGGATTCACGGAATTCATGGACCTTAGGATTAGTCAGGAATGAAACTTTTTGGTTCGGAAAAAATTCGAAATTTCAAATTTCAATCCGAAACTTTCGCCAGAGAGAGTATAGGAAAAAGTACAAAATAAATCTAAATAAAGAAAGTTTCTCAGTCAATTGGCATATAAATTTGTTTTTTATCATTATCTGTATAATATATTTGAAACAATATCATTCTACAACATTGCATAAAAATATACAAAGACATGAAAAAATGTCTCGACTCTCGTACAGTAAAACATGTTTGTGAATAATTTATCATCGCTGCAACGTCATCGCCCGCAACTAAATTCAACTAAACATATGCTGTTCTATTTTTCTTCGTTTATTAAAAAACTCGATAACTGGCCCATGTCGAAAATTCACCTATGCACATTTATTTGTGCATAGGTAATTTATTCACAATTATTTGTTTCATCGGAAAAGGCTTTAAGTGAGATGAAACTCATTACAGAATTTCTTCTAATCGAACAATTTTATATTTCACACAATTTTGAATAAACGAGCTGCCTTAATTAATTTTCATCATTTTGTTTTCTACTTTTCGCTTTTCACTTTCTTTTCCGAAAACGAATTCACGATTCGATGGGCCAGAAATTAAAATATTCGACGGCGAAGAGAATTTCCGAGAATTTAAAAACAAATAGTTCTTGAGATCAGTGGCCAAAGAATAACAACGATAGTCGTATTACAGAATTAAAAATAATCGTAATAATAAAATAATAATACAATAATTACGTAATAGAAATAGCAATAAAAATAACTATCCGAAAACTATCCTTTTACCAGAGGGAATAAGTCGATAGTTTTTATTTACACATCTCGTGTTTCAAATTGTTGAATGCTTTTTTTTTAAATTACGAGCTGCTATTTTAACCGTTATTACTATTCATTTTTAGTAACATAAATAATAACGTAAACGCAAATATTTACAAATTCTCGCAAGAAAATTGCTCAAAGTCATACAACACGTGCTCGTATTTTATATCGAAAAAAATGTACACGCAAAAAGTAACGATTTTTAAGAGGGTCTCAACAAAATTCACATTCCTGACATTTTCCAGAAGCTTTAAGGCCATGTATTACTTATCTGATTCCTACCTTACCGACATTTTTTTCTGGAACGTTACTTCTAAATTTATTGAGATATCAAATGGAAAATTTCTAAAATGCTTTAACTTTCATTTTGAAAATTTTCAATTTAATATCTCAATAAATGTGGATATGGCATTACAGAGAAAGAATTGCCGTTAAGGTTGGGATTGAATAACTGATATATGGCCTTAAGGGCATGTGTTACTTACCATATGAACAGATTTAGATAACCCAGGTTTTTTTTACAATTTTTACTTTTTCAAAAAAATAATAGTACATATCCGTAAAGAACGCGGACAAGGATGGATTTCCACTATTATATTTTTTTAGAAAGTAAAAATTGTAGAAAAAACCTAGGTCATCTAAATTTCCTCACATGGTAAGTCACAAATGCCCTTAAGATCATAATCACAATAATTTTAAGGATATACGATTTGCTTTAACAAATCGTTTACAAAAAAGCGAGATCCTCTTAAAAAAATCGAATTATTTTATTCTTTTGTAATTTTGTAAGTCGCTTGTACAAAAAAAAAATGTTTCTGAACAATGGAATAAGAAAATATCCGGTGTTTCAAACAATTACGGACACGTGTTATTTTCTCTTCTACTATTTACAAAAGTCAGAAACATAATGCCTTGCTCTATTAATATTTCTTTATCAAAAGAGTTTCATTGTACAAATACTGATCCCACAAAATTCACGTAGTGAAGTCCGTTTATTTTCTTAACATCCTGTTTTAAGTTGGCTATTTAAAATTTTCAATACAGATCGATATTAGCAATTTTTTAGATTCCTATCAAATTCCAAGTTTTTATTTTTCCGAGTTTCTATATTTTCAAAGTTCAACTTTGAGAGTTAAAATTGAAAATTACAAAATCAGAAGATTCAAACTTTCAGCTTTCAAACATTTTTCACATTTATACAAAATCTACTGTTGTTAATAAAACTTGTATCGATTTTTTTTGTTGCACCCGATATTATAAAATGTTGAGAAAATTATTTTTCTTGCAGGAATTTCAAAACATTTCATTTAATTATTAGTCTTAATTTTCCTAATTTTGTTAAATCCTTAAATTTCACGTTTTAAATTCGAATTTTCTACATTTGAAAATTTCCAGTTTCATTAAATTTCCCTTTCTATTTATTTTTTTAAGGAGCTATTCGATTTTTTCTCCTATATTTTTTTTAAAGCGAAAGTTGAGATCAAAATAAAAAAATCGATGACGCTTTTAAAATCCCGGAATTTTAAATTTGAATAAAGTATACGAAAAAAATTGAATCGCGTAATTTTGAAAAATTGACTTTTGTAACATCTTCGAAGATAGTTCATGAAAATTGGGATTACAAGTTTTCAATTCCTGGACATTTTTGCCGAAAAACTTATAGTTTTAATTAATTTAAATAAACCTGAATCAAAGAATAAAAGTTGCTATTAAGAATCTGGAAATCCTCCTTACAAAGACTTTTAACTTTCAAAGACATATATTAATTATTGGATCCCTACCCCATCTACTTTTACGGAGATATCAAATTAAAAATTTCTAAAATTAAGGGACATATACTAAAGTGTGTTTATCTGATCTTAAATTTTTATTAAAAGAAACAAATTTTTAATAATTTTTGTATTATAAATATTAATATTTAGGACGAAATAAACGTACCTCAGCGCATTTACTTTAATTTCAGAAATTTTAACTGGATATCTCAATAAACGTAAAAATTGCACTGCAAAGAAAAAACACCGGTAAGATAGGGATCGGATAACTAATACATGGTCTTAAGGGTGTTGGAGCCAAGTTCTAATCTAAAAATTCGATTTCTTCATTTTACCCAACAAATATTAATTTGGATATTATTTCCCTCCGTAGAATTAATCAAATAATTAAAAAATTAATTTTTAATTAGAATGAAAATATTCAATTTTGATGTTAGATTTTGAATTTTTTGTTTTATGCAAAAAGTATCGAAACTAAATATTTTTTCGCTCTGTATGCAATCTTATATTTAAAAAAAGATTATTGCTAAAGAGCGAAAAAATAGTTATCTATAATTTTCGTTGAACAAAATGGAGAATGGGATTTTGAGTTTAAGCCTTGGGTTCAACACACTCAATATCAAAAAAATAAAAAAAAAACGTCAACTTGTTTATTTCTATATGCATATCTAACAACTTGTGCAACTTAAAAAATCGCTGATTTACAATTTAACACCTAAATGGAAAACTGAGGATATTAAGAGAGAAGAATTTCTTGAAAAAAGAAAGTTACTCCCAAAATATAATAATAAATGCTATTCAAATTCGACTCAATTTGGAAAACTGGTGCTAGAAAAATTTGAACTTGGAAAGCTTTAAATTTGAAGAAACCGGCAAGATCCGGCAAGTGGAAAAACTCGTAAAAACTGAGCATATAGAAGGATATTTAAAAAGACGAGAACGAGAGGACCCAGTACGAAAATTCACCGATTCGCCCCGGTTGTTGGTCCCTATTGTTAGTCTCGAAAAGAACTGAAAACGAACTGAGCAGTAACTTTTTTCGTTCTTTCTCTCCCCATTCATTTTTTCGAACGGCTTTCTGATTTGCACAGGTTAAATTGACTTAAGAATCAGAGCACCTGTCTCCTTTTTCCTTTCGTTTTTTCACCCCTTTCACTCTCTCGCTTTAGATTATGTTTTGTGGCCCCAATATTTTACAAGAGAATAATAATTAACGCCCCTAGCGAACTACTTTATTTATCCGAGTGGCCCACCGCGAATTTAGAAGGTCCTCTTCTAATTTTCGCCGTACTCCAACTATTTTCCTAATCTACTTCTCACCCGCTACTTAAACCTTTACTTTATTTCAGAAACGATATTTTCGATTAGATAAATGTCCACGAAACTCTACATTTTTATCTATGGAATGTATCACTATTTGGAAGATTCGCCAGTAGCGGATTCTATTCTCAGAATTATTCACGAATTAAGGCTATGTATTACTTATCCGATCACTACTTACCGAGACTTTTTTGTCTGCAACGTTACTTCTGAATTTACTGAGATAACAAATTGAAAATTTTCGAAATGAAACCTTAGCATATTTTATTTAATTGTAGAGATTTTCAACTTGATATCTTAATAAATTTAGAAAAAGACGTTGCAAAGAAAACATTGTCGGTAAGGTAGGGGTCGAATAACTAATTCATGGCCTTAAGGGTGTTGAATGAAAGTACTAACAAAAATCGATTTCCTAGTTTTACTCAAAAATATTTGAAATTTTGAGGTTTGATTTCAAGTTAGTATTTCATTCTTATCTTGGGCGAAAAGCATTAAAGTTACATATTTTTTCGCTCTATGGATAAACATCTAGTTCAAACAAGAAAATGAATATAGAGCAAAAAAATATTTAATTGTAAGATTTGTGTTGAGTAAAACGGGAAAATCTATTATTGAGGTTCGAACTTTTTAGCACCGATCTAGCACCTTGCTGGCATTTTTTCCCTGCAATTCATTTCAACAATTATATACTAACTTACGTTTATCTAATCCTAAATTTTTTGTACATAAAAAAAAAATTTTTTTAATTTTTACATTCACATCAGAGAGAATGTATTATTTTATATATAAATGTAAATATTTAGGACCTGATAAACATCGCTTAGTGAATTTACTTTAATTTTAGAAATTTTTAACTCGATATCTTAAGGGCAAATGCTTAACTATGAAGTCACCATTTACCGACCGAAATATATATTTTCTCCGGCTTCTTATTTTTAAACTAAAGATATCAAGGAAATGACAGAAAATATATTAGTGTACGTCGGTCTTCTCATCTAGATTTGCCATTTTTTTTTGCCATTATAATTAATTTTTTAATGTAATTAGGAACAGAGCTTTAGTGCCTCGACTAATGACGAAACAAAGTCACTAAAACCCTGTTTTCACTTACATTAAAAAATTAATTATAACTGCAGTTTTTAAAATAATATATTTGCCCTTAATAAATGTAGAAATGAAATTGCATTGGAAAAAAAGCGGGTAAAGTAGGGATCGTAAAACTGATACATGGCCTTAATCTAAAGTACATTTTCTCAAACTTCAACTTCTTCATTTCACTTAACAAATATTTCAACTTTAATATAGAAGTATGTGTATAGGGCGAAAAAATTCTAAATTCCCTACATTTTGTATAAAATGAGACCATTGAAATTTGAGAAATCTAAAAATTTTTGAATTTCAAGAAAAACAATTCTGAAAAGATCCGCCGATTGTGCCGTGTGTGTGCCACTTCGATTGGACGATAGAGAGCATTCAAAGTCAAATTGAATAAATATTTTGGGGTCTCGAATGCGCTCTATCGCCGAAGTATTTCGCTCGCTATTTTTTCTCCTGCATATTTGTTCAACCCGAAAAGAAAAAAAGGCAAAAATTCTTTTCAAAAGAGACCTTTAATTTCCTCCCTTAAATTCATCCTTTATCCTTTAATTTTTTGAATATCTTCCTTTAATTTCATCCTCAAATATTCTATAGTCACTTTTTTTGACTCGCTTTTGCTATGCTATATTTTTTATGTACAGTGAAGGTCTTCTTAACTTAGATCATTTAGATGCGGTAATATGTATAATCAATATTTAGGAGGGGCTTACTCGAGTTCCTTTTTTCCTTTCTTTCCTCCTTTCTACGTACGATACAACTAGACCGAAGACTCGGCCATCTCGTCTTCAAACAAACGCTCGATAATTGACTTTCTCTTAATTCTAGATTCGCTCCGTTGGCGAGAATTAAATACATTATGTGCTATTTTCAGTTATTTCTTATACTGTTTATCTCTCAACCCGAACCGCCGAGGCTTGATCGTAACATTAAGAATTCAATCTTGATTGAAAAATGTATTGTACTTATTTTCGTAATTTTAAATTCATAAATTTAGACAATTTCTGAGACATTTCAGGACATTTTTTTAGGAATTATGCAAATTTCTTATCAGTGTCTGATAAATTATTTCCAGTTTTGCATTTTATATTTTCATTCTAAATCAAATTTACAACCTAATCATTAAATTTATTTTGTGATGTTTAATAATCACTATATTTTGCACTTTTTTTTATTAAATTGTTTTTTTCTTAAATAAATTAAAATATTTAAGTCGTGCGAACCTGCGAGTCAGATTCTAATTTTAGAGAAGAAAAAAGAAGGAAAAATTAAATACTTTTATGCAAAACGGAAATATCTTCTCAATTATTAAATTGGAAATTGTTGAATTTAAAGGCTTATATTCACAATTTTTTAAGTCATGTTTTTTTACAGTAAATGTTTGCATTCAAAATGAATTTAAGACGAATTTAAAAGAAATTAAAAGATGCCAAAATTAAAATTCCACTGAATTCAAAGGAATTTAACTGAATTTA
This sequence comes from Synergus japonicus, assembly GCA_900474275.1. NCBI lineage: Eukaryota > Metazoa > Arthropoda > Insecta > Hymenoptera > Cynipidae > Synergus > Synergus japonicus. Next base: position 166,795 of record UCOH01012366.1, on the reverse strand, counting down.
AAGAAATTCAATGAGTGAAAAGTAATTCAGATTATTTTAAAAGATTTCAAAATATTTTTAATAAATTCAAAGAAATTCAAAGAAAATCATAAACATACAAAGGAATTTCCAATTTTAAAAGGCATTTACAAAAAATTTTACAATTTAAAATTGTACAACTAACTCGCAGGCTTAAAATGAAACTGAAACTTTTACACTAAATGCCCATTTCATTAATAAAATATAATACTTTATATATTGTTAAACTAACAATATTATTAATAATATAATAAATAAGATAATAAATATAAATAAAAATCGTAGAGTAGCTTTCTAAAGGAATAATCGTAAACAGTGAGCATCTTTCCTTTAGTGTACAAAATTGAAATCAAAATTATAATTAGTTTAAATTACAAATACAAAATATAATACATAATTCTACGAAACATAAATAATTACCAGAAAAGTAAATTTCTAAAATATCTGAGATTTTACTCGAGGTTTTCTACTTCTTAAAGTATATTTAAAAATTGAAATCAGGCTTCTAAAAATATAATTTAGAAAACAAATGTATAAGATACTTAAAAAAATATCTTTAGAAAAGAAATTTATAAGACACTTAAAAAAATATATAAAAAGTGATTAAATGCCTCTTATTTCTGGAAAGCGTCTCTGAAATGCTTGAAATTTTATCATCAAAGTGTCAACGTTTTAAAATCTCATTCAGTGTCACGACCATTGTCGATTATCGATTATTACTGTTATTTATCTCACGAAATGAATCAATAAGATTGATCGCCAATTAGATGCAGAGCCTCTTGAGTTCGGCCAACTTTATATCATCTCATTCTACAAGACGAAAATCGATTCCTCGCCTTTAGCATGGCTGCTTTTGTGATTACGCACAATTTTCTAACGCGGAATATCGCAGCAAGATAAATTTTACTAAAACGCGATTACCTAAGACGAAACACTTCAGAATAAAGTGTTTCTAGTTCCATACATTTATTCTCTCGACATTACCGTATTAATCACATAACAAGTTTATCAATCTTTAATAATGAAAGATTGTTTTTTAATCATCCAAATTCCGACCTCAAAGTTCGATTTCCTCACTTTACTTGACAAATGTCGTAATCAGAATTTTTTTCTCTTGGTGGTGGTATTCATTTTTCAAATAAAAGTTTCTGTGCAGAGCGAAAAAATGTATAATATTTTCAAAATAAAACGATTTTTTTAAGTTTATCATTCGAATTCTTCTCGTAATCTTACATAAAAAGTGTTAATAGTATACATTTTTCCTCTATGTATACGTAATTCTATTTACAAATTGAGTAAGATTACGAAGCAAAAAAATCTAATTATAATGTTTGTTAAGTAAAATGAAGAAATTGATTTTTGAGATTAAACTCTGATCCAACACCCTTAAGGCCATGTATTAGTTATTCAATCTCTACTTTATTGTCATTTTTTTCTCCTGCAATGCCATTTATATATTTATTTAGATGTCAAATCCAAAATATATAAAATTTAAAAAAACATACATCCTTACCTTATCGACATCTTTTGTCTGTAAGGTTACTTCTAAATTTATTAAGATATCAAATTAAAAATTTCTAAAATTTATCTGGTCCTAAATATTTTCATTTACAAAAAAAAAATTATCTTGAAAATTTTTATTATTTTAATATAAATTTAGTACCAGATAAACATATAACTTGGCATACTTTCCTTAATTTTAGAAATTTTCAATTTGATTCTATATATAATAATATTTCAATAAATTTAGAAGTAACGTTGCAGAGAAAAAAATGGGAGGGCCAAATTTCATACAAATCTAATACATTCTCTGATGAGAATGTAAAAATATCAGTAAGGTGGGAATCAGATAAGTAATACATGGCTTTAAAGATTGTTGGGTGCTGCTAGAACGCAAGCAAGTGGTGATGCTGAAGAATCGATCGGCAAATTCGTTGCTCACGACTCAATCAGAAGATCGGCGGCAATAATAAGACTCGACACGCTCAAGAGACTCAAAAGTCTTACAAAATGTCGAGATTGAAGCCAGCCGTTTGGTCAAGCGAATTCAGGAGTTCCTGGGCGCTGAAGTTGGATGAATCACCGGGTGGCAAGTTGTCCAGCAGGTCGAAGTTAAAATCTGCAGTTCCTATCGAGGGATCAGGTTGTGGAGGCTGAGAATGTTGCTGCTGTAGGCTTCGCACGTTTGGACTTCCGCCTCCGTATTGCTGATGTGGATGCATTGGAGAACCTGAATAATTGTTGAAAATTCATAAAAATAGCTCAGAATGGTTAAGGGAGTTGTTGAAACCAAGTTCTAATCTAAAAGTTTGATTTCTTCATTTTACTCAACAAATATTAAAATGGCAATTATTTCCCTCTGTGGAACTAATTAATTTGTAACTAGAATTATTCTTAGTTTTATACAAAAAGTATCGAAACTAAATATTTTTTCGCTCTGTATTCAGTCTTATAATTGAAAAAAGATTAGCGCTACAGAGCGAAAAAATATTTATCTATAATTTTCATTGAGTAAAATGGAGCTTAATTCTTGGGTTGAACGAAGTGCCTTCAAAATGTTTTAAAATTCCTAAAAAAAAGCTTAAAATTTCCTATAATCCTTCGAAATTCCATGAGGAATTTTCTTAAAATACGACAAACCTCACAAAATCCGTTAAAAATAAAAATTTTTTTCTAATTCCACGAGGAATATTTTCATTCCTTAAAATCATTTTAAAAATGGCAAAATTTCTTAAAATTTTTACAAGCTTCTTAACATTCTTGAAAATTTCTTAAAATTCCATAAAATTCTACAAAATCTTTTAAAAATCAGAAAAAATGAAACTCATGAAACTGTTTTTATTTCTAAAAAAAGAATTCAAAGCTTTTAAAATTACACCTGGTTGCCAACTCAAGAGAATAAAAATAAAAATTTGTTAATAAAAACGTACCAGTTCCCGTGCTATTTACAGAACTTGATTGCGACATTTGCATTTGCATGGACATTTGATTGTTGTTCTGTTGCATGACAAGAGTCTGTTGTTGGTGTTGTTGAGACAACAACTGTTGCATTTGGGAGCTATTTGCCATTCCTGTGCCTCCCATATTGCCACTTTGAGATCGAAGGAGCTGCTGCTGATGCTGCATTTGAGCTGCATTCATCTGCATTCCACTTGCGTTTCCCATTCCGAAACCGCCTTAAGAAAAAGTCAATACAATTAAAATTTCCATTCAAACTTAAAGTCCCAATTCGAAAGTTTAAATTACCGAAAGTATAAAATTCCAGGAATTTAAAATTCGCGAAATTGAATATTCTCTCAAAAATGTTGAACAACAATTTGGCAAACAAATTTTAAACAAAAGTTTTGGGAATTTTTAATTTGGGAAAATGTTATGTGTGGGGTCAAAAAGGGTGCATCTCACGTAGGGGTCAATAAGGAAGTATCTCCCTTAGGGTTTAAGAAGGGCGTATCTCAAGTGGTGGTTAAAAAGAGCGTATGTCGGGTTGGGGTCACTAAGGGCGTATGTTATGTGGAGTCATGAAGGGCGTATCGTCATGAGGTCTCGTGATCGAGGGACGTATCGTCATGGAGCCATGTGGTCGAGGGGGTTAAGGGGTGCAAAGTCATGGGGTCTTTTGATTGAGGGGGTCAAGAGAGGTGTATCGTCATGGAGTCATGTGGTTGAAGGGGATCAAGAAGGGCGTATCGTGACAGGGGCCGATATCGATGATGATTAAGAAGGGCGTATCGTCAGGGAGGATCACGTGATCCATGGTGCATGGATTCTTGACACAACGGTGGCGAGATCTTTTTATAATATAGAGAGATAAGGGAGGAGGAACATCTATTTTAAAAATAGATGCTTGGAATAGACCGAACTTTAATTCATCAATTTTTTTTTTAATTCTAATTTCTCATATTATTTCTCTCACGTATTATTTACCTTCATACTACTTTATTGTATCTCTATTGTATTTAGCTTATGTGAGTGTATGAATTGATAATTAAATTCTTCAGTCTTGATCGTACAAGCAAACACGAAAGTGATGCTTTTCTTCAGTAATATCTCGTTTTGTGTTATTAAATATATATTAGTTAAAGATTATTTTCTTAAGAAGGGAGGGGATCCCAAAAGTGTGTAGTACAAAATTTAATGGATTTAAAGCCCCGAAATGGAATTTCATCTACCTTGATGTCCCTGCTGATTGAATTGTGGTCTCATCTGAGGCTGGAAGCCTTGCTGCTGCATTAGAAGGTGTCGCCACTCTTGCTGAGCACCACGACCAGCAATACTATTCCCGAGGGTGTCCGAGGGTCCAACGCTGACGTTCGGCGGCCGCTGGTTGTTCGTTCTAGGGTAACCCAGCCTCTGGTGCATCTGGTGCATACCACCAATCGCAGCCATTCCACCACCACTCATGTACATATTTCCCCCTGCTGCGTGCAAAGTTTGCTGCTGTTGCTGTTGTTGCTGCTGCTGTTGCGCCATCTGGGGCCTCATCATCGGACCTACAAAATCAAAATATTATTATTTATTTTTTGAATTTTTAGATTATAACATGGCATTTTTGTGTATTTATCATATTCAATAATAAAAAAAAAAAAGCTTCCTGAATTGCCCTGGTCTTCCCTAAGGATAAAAGAATCGATAGAGTGACGCATTCTCATTATTTTGAGTGGCTCTTAAGTTTGGCTGCAGGCCAATCTACATGAAAGTAAAGTCTGATGGATAGTTAGGTAGAGTCTACAGGCAGAGGAATGAGAAATCAAAGAAAAGAGACTCGCTACAAAGAAATATCTACTTCTAAAGTTATTGGCTGCTCGCAAGATTATCAAAAGTTTTGTAACGCTTTGTGTTACCTGCAAGAGGACAGCTTTTGTTTATTTTGTTTAATATTCTTTATAACAGTCTTAAGGTGCCGTCCCATGAATTCACAATGAATTGTCGCAATGAGATTAAAAGAGATACCAGTATACTTATGTCTTTCACTCTCACTACGATGCAACGCATTGAAAATCTATGGGGATCAAGAAGGGAGTATGCAACGTGGAGATCAAGAAAGACGTATGTCAATAATTAATAATTTCAATTAATTCAGTAATTAATAATAAGTCAGTTTCTCGCGATACTCTGTGAAATGTGTCGTTTTTTTGGTTTTTTGGCCATAAATAAAAAACGGTTATTGCGATTTTGATTTTCCTTGATTTTCTTGAACCCGGTTGTCATTCCTGACTATTTGCTACAAGAGTCGTTTAAATATCTCAAAAATTGTAGAAGTTAAGCACACAAAGTGCTCAAAGGGCGCAGCCCCCCTTGTATGGAAGAAGTTTGATTCAAAAATGCTGTTTTAATTACCCGAAGGTGGCATAGGTTGTTGCGTGACTCTACGCATTGCTCCTGCATTAGGAAACCTCGCCTGTTGACCTATTCCGATCCCGGCATGCATCATTTGTGCCTGAGCTGCGGCTTTGTACTCAGGAGGCGGTGGCCTCACACCTCCCATATTTCCTGACATGTGTTGCTGCTGTTGCTGTTGTTGTTGCATCACCTTGAAATAAAATAATAAATAATTAAAATTTATCCAATTTTTTTTAAACGATTGGAAAAGAGCTGATGAATTTCGAAGTGAAATAAAAATTCATCAGAGCGAAGGTTAGAGGTAGGAAGTAAATGTGTGATAAAAAAACAGCGTACTTTTCGAGTAACCAATTTTGTGAAACGTTCAATATGTGGAGTATATATAACGACACATACGGAACTAAAAACATTGTCTCAATAATGATTACAGTACGAAATGAGTCATCTGCTAATGACCCCGTTATCCACGTTCAACCCACGTGAAGAAATTAATATCTTAGTCTAGTCAACTGTGTATCGATATTTACTACTTTATAGTATTCAGGCATGCCTCAATTTTATTAACGTAAATATGAAGACGAAGCAGTTACTCGATTCAACTCTCTATGCACAACAAAAAGTGTCTCTTCTTGTCTTGTGTTTTCTTCAATCTTTTGAAAAAAAAAACGTTTTTTTTTTATTTAAAAAGAAGTTCAGTTCTCTTCCTTTAAGATCTTTTAGATCAAGAAATATATTTAAATAATTGCTAACGATTTAAAACGATTTAAAAAGGGATTTTTAGAGAATTCAAAACAGTTTTGAATTCTTTTGAATTTTTTTTATTATCGAAAATGTTTTATTTAAAAAACCAAATTTAAGTTACCCGAAAATATAAAATATAAAAAAATCAAAATCAAAAATTTTTTGAACTCTATCTGAATTTCTATATTTATTTAACATTTTTTCGTAATTTTAAATATAAGACTCGGTAAGGAAATTCAAAAATAAAAATAAAATCGGATTCGTATTCCGAAATATTCCCACATGTTCTCTATATTCCCGAATATTCTTTTGGGAATATATTCCTGGTACAAAAAAATTCAGACTGGTCGACCGCTTGTGGGAAATAAACTTCAGGAGTTTGTTCTACAATGATTTCTAGGTAAAAAATAGTCAAGAGGAGTAAAAAGTTTCCATTCATTGTCACATCGTGTTGTCTCAGAACCAGTTTCTCCAACTATCGGGATATTCTCTCAGTTTTTTTTTTTTCAGCTGAAGGGAATAAAAATCGTAAAGCAGGAGAAAAGTACCTGTTGCATACGCGTCTCGACTACCATTTACAGATAATTTAATCTGTCCGATAATAGCGCGAGCACAAAGCGTACGTCATCCTATCAACTGCTTTACCCTTCTACCGTTAAATCCTGTTAACTAACTACAATTTCTCAAATTAGATCTCGAGTATCGTTTATTTAACAAAAAATTGAAAAGAGTAAAGTCACTTTACTTTCTAGATTTTTTATAAATTGAAAAAAAGCTATTGAGTAAAATTTTTGTAACAGTTTTATAGAGTTTTAAGGAATTTTATGAGATTTCTAATAATTTAAAGTGAGTTCAAGAGATTGTTCTGATCTTTAAGAGATTTTATGAGAATCTTAAAGGATCGGTAAATTTATTAATTTACAAAGGAAAGTGACTTTTGAATTTAGCAATAAATAAGTGTCTGAACATATTAAATTTATGCATTTATAATGAATTAAATAAGTTTTATTTAATTCAAAGAAATTTTTTCTTTGGCCCTATATCAAAGAAATGGTTATTTGATTCAAAAAAACTTTTTTCTGGGCGTGGGTAAAATTTTAGTACAAAAAGTGACCGCTGCCGCTTCGTGAGGGTGCTGCTAAGTGTTTATTTAAGTTTTTATTCAAATTCCTAGACCTAGTCTGGATTACTATTGTTATTATTTAGTGGGTATAAAATCATCCCACATTGGTGACCCCGACGTGATCGGCTACCAACTGAGAACGAATAGTGGGGTGAACGGTGTGACGTAGAGAGAACATAGAATGGATACTTTGTACCTAGAGTGGAAACTCATTAGTCCCTGCTACTCTGTAATCATTTCAACTTTTTAGAAATATGGGGACACAGCCATGTTTATAATTGGGGGCTTTCAAAAATATTTTTAAATTCCCTTCAATCAACGTTCTCCACTTGAAAATTCGAGTAAAATTAACGTGAAAATGTAGGTGAAAATTCACGTTGGAAAATTACGTAGAAGTTGTGGATTTCTTCGTGGATCTACAAGTGAAATTAATTCACCAACTTGTGATACTAATTATTGTCCTACAATAAAATAAAAAAAATGAGAATAACAATAAGAATAATAATAATAATAATAAATATTGTATACCAACCTGTTGCGCCCGCATCATTTGCTGTTGCTGAAGAAGCTTCGCGTGCTGATGCTGGTCAACTACTTGACTCTGGGGCATTTGTTGAGGATGACCTCGTTGTCCTGGAGCCCCAGCCGACTGCGGAACACCGCCAGCAGCGGCTGCAGCTGCCTGAGCAGCAGCTCTTTGTCTCAGACTTTGCTGCGTAAAATTAATCGTCTGCGACTGTGACACTGAACAATACGAGTCTGCCTGTCCACCTGGACCACCCTGGTTCTGCGCCTGCTGTTGTTGTTGTTGTTGTTGCTGCTGCTGTTGTTGTTGTTGCTGGCTAAAGTACATGCCCTGCTGCGCAGCCACTGAAACTCCAGATTTCAGCTCTCCAGTTAGCTGCATATGCTGTCCTGCTGACACCTAGAAAATAAAAAACAAACATCATTAATTATACAAAATTTAGAACAAAGAGAAATGTTGGAAAATTTTTAATCGTGGTAATATTACACAGGCCAACCCGAATTTTGGGTGTGACAGGAGGGCCACAAGATTCAATTTTTAATATCCCTGACTTTTAGAAAAATTTCCCTGACAGAAAATTATTTAAAATTCCACTATTATTCTAAATCGTGGCTCTGTCTATTTTGGAGTCCTAAATTATTGAATCTTATATTTTGGTCGATATTTTTGGATTCTATTTATATTTGGAATGACTGACTGACCACGTTAGGTGGATGTTGAGACGTTGAGTTATTATTAAAAACTATTTAACTGAGACACGAAGTGTCACAAGGTCCTTTTGCGGAGCATCAAGGATTTCTTGTAATTAGGTCAGGCCTTCTGGAGTCACGTGAGATTTTCTATCATATTGTAGTCGACATTAAATTGGATTTAAAATCTACAATCTCGCAAATTTCGGTCAAGTGAACAAGCTCCAATCTCTATCCAATAATTCTATAGAAGAAAATTCCTTGCGTCGAGGAATTCCACTGAGTCGAACCAAAAGAGTGGAAAACAATATCAATAAAATTTAAGGCTTCAATTTCAGTGAACTGTCAAGTCACCTGAATTTCTAAATACAGGGTGGCCACAAAATTCAATTTTTCAATTTTCCTGACATTTCCCTGACGTTTTTCTCACTTTCAGACAAATTTCTCTAACAAAAAAGTATGTTAAATGATAGGCAATTTTCAATAATACTCTATTATTAAAATTTTTCTAAAAATTTCGTAGAATATAATATAAAGCCTCTTGAAATTCCTTAATCTTCCACAAAATCTTTTATAAATCATAAAAATTCTGTGAAAACTTTTAAAATACCATGGAGAAAATTTAAATTCTTTAAAATTACTTTAAAATAATTACAATTTCTTACGTGCAGTTTAAAATCCCTTAAAATACGTAAAAAAAAGTTTTATAATTTTTAAAATTCAACTAAATCTTTTAAATGTTATACAAATCTCTTGAAAGTATTAGAAACCCAGAGAATCTTAAAGAATGACTGGAAATACTTTATAATCCTTCGAAATATTTGGGAAGTTTCTAAAATCTGTTAAATAAACTATAAAATCTATTTCAAAGTGAACTATCAAGTCACCTGAATTTCTAAGCAATCAAAGTGAAGTTTTAGGATGTTAGTGCAGTTTGGTCTCCAGTAGAGACCAATCAAGAGTGAGGTCGTATCTGGAATTATACATACATGTAATTCCAGCTATGTAATTATAGAGGCAATGAGAAACGTCGACCCGACCAGTCGCATAATTAGCCTAAATCACATTTGCCATCCCTGGGGTTATTCCAAGGTGCGGCATCTGCATATAGCACGTGTCCTGTTAACACAACTCAGGTCTACCAAGTAGAATTTAGATTCTAAATGGAGCTTCCATTATCGATGTCCATATAGCGTCAAACCTAATAAAAGAATGTCAGGGTAGTCACCAGATCCAATTTTTCAATTAGGAAAATTCTATTCAATTTCCCGAAATTTCAAGTTCCGGGATAAAAATATTACCGACAATATTTATTAACGAAAATAGAAAACTACCGAAATTTCAAAATATCGAAAATAATCAGTAAATATTTCACCTTATTATCCAGGAAATGTTTACTGATTTAATCAGTAAAAATTTCTACTCTGTTTGAAAAAGTAACCATTTCCACTAATTTTTCAGTCATCATTAATGATTTAATCGATAAAAACTTTTACTGGTTTTTAAATCCTTTTCTTACATTGTGTATTTTCACTGATTTAATTACAAAGAATTTCCACTGACCTTTCAGTTATTATTACTCGTAGAATCAGCGAGTTTTACTGATTGCTTTATGAATTTGACTGATTGTTCAGTTAATTTCTACTGATGGCTCTCGGAATTTTTACATTTACTGTTACTGACTGAATTCGTACAAATTTTCACAGATTCTTCAGTCAATTTTACTGCTCGATCAGTACATTTTTTACTGATTGATTAAACAATTGTACTGATTCAATGATTTTACTATTTTCTCAGTGAATTTTTTCATCGCAATTCCTTACTGATTTGATTAAGTGGAATTCTCCTGAATTTAAAAAGAAATCATAAAAATTGAAATTTTGAATCATTGTCGATTGCATTGATAGACGTTGACAAGAATACCAGTAGAGTTTCGAGGTGTCAATGACACGTGCTATACCATGCCACACCATGCAATTAAGTCACATTAATAACGTGCTGCTCCCGTTACCGAGGCCAATGCAGACCAGCTCTTTCCGAGGAACGTATCTATCGATCGTCAGCGCGTGGCTAACGGGACTTGAATCCAGAAGTGATCCATGACACTGCACTGGACTGATTTTCTATACGCTCTTAAACTATTCTTTGCGATCACGTAAATTTACCGAAACTAAAGTTAAATATTCCCGAAAGTGAACTTTCCCGACATTAACAATTCCAAAAATTATTTAAAATTTATTTCCCAAACTTATGTTCAAAATTTCTCTTAAAAATTGTGAACAAATGGCGAGTTAATTTTCCAAAAAAAGATTTTTGGGAATTGTCGGAAATTTTCAACTTTGGGAATTTCAACTACAACCCCCTGTAGTTGAAAATTGATGTAAAATAGAAATTTTCGAAATTTAAATTTCCCGACATTAAAAATTCCTGAAATTTTCGTTCAAAATTTATATATTTCCAAAACTTTTGTGCAAAATTTACCTCACAAATTATTCATAATTTCAGGCTCAAATTTTTTCAAAATTAGAACAGAGAAAAATGAACAGAAGAAAAAAAGGTGAAATATAAGAGATAAGGTGAGAGAACGTCAGCACCGAACCGAGCCGAGGGTGATTGTTAAAAAAAAGAGAGAGGGGGCAGCCAAGAGGACAGAGGTCTGTGGTGGGGGTAGACGCACCGCGTGCGCAATTATACGTGCGTGCAACGTGACTAGCGACACGGACAAGTAGCGACTGCGAGAAAGGTATTCGACTCGCGGAAAACGACAGGATAAAGCAGGATAAGCAGGCGCGGAATAATATGGACTATGGAGTGGAGTTGCGGTTACACATAGTACACAGCACACTCTCGAGAGTCCACAGCATGGAAAAGGACTGTCAAGTCTCGCGAGACTCTGCGGACGCTGACCTCCGCCCCCACTTTTTGCACACCCTGCATCCTTCTACAGGGACAATGAAGCATATTTTCTCGCATATTTTTTACATTCTCACTTTCTTTCTCCTTAACAATTTTTCGGAAGACGAATAAGTATATTCAGAAGAGTTCACGAGAATTTAAAAGAGGATTATTACAACCAGAAGGTGGTAATAAACCTTCTACATTGCGCTTCTAGATGCCCCGCTCAGTTCAGTTTCCTATTCGGTAAACTTCCTAGATATTTCAGCGACAGGGCTATTTGGAGCCTCTTTCCCCAAAATAAGGGGCCGTTACGGTAGCCACCTTATATTTTCTCCGGGTTTGCCGACATCCCTGATGTCATGCACCAGAACTTCACTATACGCAGGGCCGACCTCGTGAGCTCCATCAGGGTGTTCAGATGGGCTCCCCTGTTTAGAATCACGAAGTCGTACGCATAACCTTGGGCATAAAAGCCCTTCTCATTCAGATTTTGGAGTAATCCATGCACGACCAAGTGCCATATGACGGACGACAAGACCACCCTCTGGTGTTATTCCTCCGACACTACTTCATCCCCATTCCGTTGAGAGGCGCCTATACTGCAGCATGCTTTGGATCCATTCTGTAAGCTATTTCCGGCATGCCGCATTTTCGGGCCTCCCTACATATGACTTCTAGGGTAGTATTACTAAAAACCCCTTCTATATCCAAGAAGGTGCCTACCACATACCCGCCTTCTTCTAGTTGCCGCTCTATTCTTCCTACAGCCTCGTGAAGAGCCGTATCAATAGAGCAGCCTATTCGGTAAAACCCCGACCTGGATGTACCACCTCTTGACGAGCTTTTCCAATGCCTCCTTGGCAGCCGTGTAGCCCTCCTTACTCGATTTAGGTGGGAAGACCACTTTGCTGCCTCTCCATGCCATCGGCCCTGAAGATTTTTGTTAGGGGTAGTCGTCGTTAGAAAATGTCTCAACAGCCCATTCAACCTTCTTAACAGATACTATGTCGGATGCGAACTTCCAGTCTGCCCTTTTTCCAGAGCTAACTCGAAGCACGTCCTGCTGATTCGTCGGAATGATCCGAACGCCCGGGAACTGAACCTCCAACAGCTGTTTCAGACTCTCCTCCTCATTCTCCGCAAACTCGTCCGTTTCAAGCCTTATAGGCCCTAGGCGAGCTTCCGGGTTTTTTGCAAGGATCCTATGAAGGACAAGCATCCTGGGGATGTTGTTCATTTCCTTACAGAACTCTCTCCAACCCTCGCGCTTATACTTGTTGACCATGTTCTTATATTCCTTCCGGGCCTGTCTATGTTTGTCCCAATCAGAAGTCAACTTAGTCTTAAAAGCTCTATTGTACCGCCTCATAGTCTCCTTCCGAAGGGTCTCCAGGTGCTTTTTCCACCATTGGGTTCCTCATCCAGTGGCCACTGCTCCAATAGGACAGTTATTTTCGAAAGATGTGATTAGGGCCCTTTGCTAAAAACTTCTTAAAATCCTTTAAAATTATTGAAAATATCTTGAAATCATTAGAAACCTAGAGAATCCCAGAGAATGCCTTGAAATTATTTATAATCCTTTGAAATCTTTGGATATTTTCTCAAATTTGTTAAATAAATTATAAAAGTTAAATATGTAATACGAGAAAAATAATATAGTTAACATAAATGTCAATTTCTATTTTTCCTGACAACTGCACGCATTTTTCTGACATTTACCTGACTTGTGGTCACCCTGTTATGAAAAAAAGGAAATATAGGGTAGTTTTTTGTATTTACAAATAAATATTGGAATTTTCAACAGAAAATGTATTAATTCAATTTTTAATAAATTTTCGTGAACATATTTAACTTTGGAAATTTTCTTGTAAAATGAAGAAGAAAGAATTTATTTTTTTTAGCGGAAGGTGGGGGCACGAAAAGAGGGAAAAGAATGTGGTGTCTCTAATTTTTCACGATTTTGTACAAATTAAAGAAAAAATTCTTTACTATTGACTGAAACTAGGGTACTTTAGGGATCCAATTTTGAAAAAAGAGCGACATTAGGGACCTCAGTTGAATATAGGGAAAATAGGGGATATAATGAACAGTTTGTGAGGCCTGAATAGTTCTTAAAAGAATTCACAAGAATATAAAAAGTTAAAATTAGCCAGTAGAGAAAACGCCTAAAGCAAAGACGAGCAAAGAATTAACATGATGGCTTATAGTTGCTCGGACTCGCGGTTTATACGTGCGCAAAACGAGAACCATGTGGTTTTACGGGTACTCATTATATTCCACGTTATACTTCCTTCCTGTACTCGTCTACTTGACTCCAAGGTTGGTTCACCTTGACGAGTTGACCGCCAGGGGGTCGTCTTACACTGACATTCTTCTTTCCTCTTTCCTCCCCCCATCATCAAGCTACGACTCTTTCCTACTACCAAAGATATTCTACTACTACAAGTTATATAACTTCTACAGAAATTTTAAGTAAATACTATATACTTGTTATGAAACTGTTATATAAATTTAATATAAATGTTACATAAATATTGCAGAATAGTAATACAAATGTTACAGAACTGTTACATAAATTTTATCTAACTCACAGAACAAGTTACATTTTTTAAACTCAGTAAGTAGTAAAACCAAGTTTTCATTCAGACTCGCAGCTTCCTCAAAATTGATACGTAAAACACTTTCCCTAGTAAAATCTTATAAAAATTGAAAAGATTCTTAAGGGCATGTATTACTTATCCGATCCCTACTTTACCGACATTTTTTTCTCTGTAACGCTACGTCTGCATTTATTAAGTTGAAAATGTCTATATTTGAAGCTAAAGCCTTAAGGTATGTTTGCCTGGTCCTAAATATTGACATTAAAAAAAAATTTTGTTCAAAAAAATTTTTTTCTATTTTTACAAAAATTTAAGACCAGACAAACATACCATTAGCATATTTTCTTTAATTTGATAAATTTTCAATTTGATATCTTTATAAATGTAGACGTAGCGTTACAGAGAAAAAAATGTCGGTAAGGTAGGGATCGGGTAAGTAATACATGCCCTTAAAGTTATTGAATTTGCCACTATTTTCAAAATCTAAAATATGAATAAACCAATTTTAAGAAGAAGAACTCAGTACTCTTAATTTTATTAATTTTATTTTACGTTAAAATTATTCGGTGCTTTTTGAGTCATGGATCAGTATACTGATATTATAATATCCCTTTCTTATTTGTTCACGTAAACTATTTCTCACTGATTCGGAGAGTAGTAACCAAATGTGTTTATCCGAGAGTTGCATCCACGTTGATCAATACATTCATACATATAGGTACATACTTGCTTTGTATTTGTAATGACCATTAACACAATACCAGTATATGTTCGCACATTTAGGTGGGAATGTACACCCGTGTGTGACATAGGGTCGATGCGCCCATTGAACTGCACACCACCGGCTTACCAAAAACGACAGAATCAACTGCGGAGCAATATGGGGATAGATGCTTTAGCACTGACCGAAGTCGGTCAACTCTCTATAAATCGGAATTAGTAAAATATTTCACTGATGTGTGCCAAACTTAACACTAGAGATTCGAGTCAAATCAACTCAAACTGAACTCAGTAAATTCAAGAAGATCCAAGTTGAGTCAAGTCGAGTCAAATTAATTTAAACTAATTTTAAGACAGTTGAGTCAAAACAAGTTAAATAAGGTCAAGCCGATTCGATTCGAACAAAAATCAATAAAGTTAGGTCAAGTCACATTGAACTCCATAAATTCAAGTCGAGTTAAGTCAATTTAATCTGATTTAAAAAAAGGTTGAGTTAAGTCGAGTTAAATAAAAACAATTCGATTTGATTCAAAGAAAAATCAATAAAGTCGAGTGAAGTCACACTGAACTCAACAAATTTAAGTCAAGCTGAATCTAGCTGAATTCAATAATGTCAAGTCGAATCAATTCGAGGCAAACTGAACTCAATAAATTCAAGTTGAATCAAGTCGAGTCAAGTCAAGTTGAGTCAAACTGAACTCAATAAATTCAAGTTGAGTCAAGTCGAGTTTAATCAAGTCGAATCAAGTCAAGTCAAGTCAAATTAAGTCGAGCTGGGCCAAGTCAAACTAAACTCCATAAATTTGAGTTGAGTCGAGTCAAGTCAAGTCAATTCAAGTCAAATTAAGTCGAGCTGAGTCAAGTCAAACTAAACTCCATAAATTCAAGTTGAGTTGAGTCAAGTCTAGTCAAGTCAAGTCAATTTGTTTAATTATATAAGATCTTTATTACTACTTAGGGAATGCTTTAAATGTTGTTTTGGAATATGGTGTTGTAGGAATTTATTATTTCTTAACGTTTCTTAATATTTGCTGGTTTTTTCCATTCCCATTAAGAAAATCTGGAATTCCCTAAATCTTTAAGCCTTTTATGATTCTACCAAGGACCTAGCTTATTACTGGTCTTACTACAATTCTATGTTAAAAGTTCTATGCGTGCTAAGGTCCAGGTACTCTTCGACCCTTCAGATATAAACATCATAAAATTTAAATGCTACTTTTTCTAATATTCTTGCTTTCTCTAAATATGTACCTCTGAACCTTAGAAAGACTCTTCAGTCAGTCATATTTTGATCTCGTACGAGTTCAGAGCTTCTTTGAATTATCTACTGAGTTATATTTTCAAATCATCGGTATTCTATGAATTAAGCAATCCTGTTAATTTAAATAAACTTTAATTATATGAAACCTTTGTATATTTGATTTCGATCACCAGTACTACCTTTTTTAACACAATTCAAGTCAAATTAAGTCGAGCTGAGTCAAGTCAAACTAAACTCCATAAATTCAAGTTGAGTTGAGTCAAGTCTAGTCAAGTCAATTCAAGTCAAATTAAGTCGAGCTGCGTCAAGTCAAACTGAACTCCATAAAATCAAGTTGAGTTGAGTCAACTCGATTCGATTCAAACAGGAATCAATACAGCCGAGTTAAGTCACACAGAACTCAATAAATTTAAGTCGAGTCATGTCAAGTTGAGTCGATTTCTGTCAAGTCGAACTGAATTCTATAAATTCAAGTTGAGTTGAGTCAAGTCGAATCAAATCAAGTTGAGGTAAGTTAATTTAAGTGAAGTTGAACTCAGTGATGTCGAGCTAAGGCAAATCAATTCCCAAAAAATTGTCGAGTGCAGAAAAATGTTCTATATATATATATATATAGAGTTTGGATATGGGTAAAATGGGGGTAGAAGTGAGAGGGATTATAGAGGAGGACAGAGGCTGGTGACTGCTCGCTGTGGCTCTCCGATATCGATTTCCGATAGTGGCATTTAGAGCTCTGTATATTCTGTCTGCTCCCATACGTGCCCGATATGCGGACGTATAACGTATACATATCCTTGATATATCGTATGCAGAAAATGGAATGGTTGATGAGGGATGGAGAAGGAAAGGGAAGAGAAGAGAAGGGTTGGTTGGTTGGTTGGAAATCGTAGTCAAGCAACATGCACAAGGTGTTAGGAAGTGCGTTCCGGAAACGTATTTTGATACTCGCGTCTGCTTTGACATTCGTAACCACACAACCAATTAGTATCCCTCTCAATAATACCAAGGGATCAAAATCGCTTCCGACCGATTAACCACCGATTTGTTGCTGTCTTTATCCTCTTATTTTTCTCTATTCCGTTTATTAATAAGGCACACAATTTTGTATTTTCATGGATATAAACATGTATTTTAATATATAAAATATAATTTGCTTTAAAGAGAAATTAAAGAATTATAACGAATTTTAAGAGATCTTATGATTTTTTAAAGAATTTCAATACGTTTTATCGAATTTTTTTTCGAAATAGCATTTTATGAATTTAGAACTTTTAAAAGAAGGATTAAAAAATATTTCATTGAATTTTAAAGATGTCAAGAGATTTTTTAGATTTTTAAAGAAATTTAAGTTTTTTTTTTATGTAGTTTGTATCAACTTTGAAAGATTTTGAAGAAATTTAAGTGCTCTTTGTTTTTTTTTTTAATATTTCAATATATTTTACACAAATCTTCAGAATGTTACATAAATGTTATATAAGTGTTACAAAACTATTCCATGAATTGTATATTAACTTTATATCAATGTTATAGAACTGTTACAAAAGTGTGAGATTTTACAGTTTTTTTTTAAAGAATTTCAAAACATTATAAAGGATTTTATTTCAATGGTCACCTAAGAAAGTGAAACGTCAGTTCATTATTTTCTAACTAAAAAGTGATTAAACCTGCAAAAAATTGCGAAGAGCATAGGTTTGCAATTTAGCATCATTAAGTTTTTTCGTAATCAACCTACTTGGCGTATTTGGTGATGAGATGGTTTAAATTTGGTTTTATATGTTTATACTGGTACAGGTAGATATATATATATATATATATATATATTTATAACTGCAGGCAATTTTCCTCTGCAGTGAGAGACGTTTACCTTGCGATAGTACAGAGACATTCGCTGTAACTTCTACTCAGGTATTCATCCGTTAAAGTTGACTATCGCCTTGGGTGTGGAAAGTAGGATAGATTCTCATTTGCGGTTAGCTGATCCAACACTAGACTTTTCTTCCTTGCTCAGGTGCTAATCCCTTCACTTTTGTCAAAATTTTCCAGGTTTATATATCCCTGGCGAAAGTTTCGCATTAAAATTTATTTCGTTTTGCAAGTTATTACGGAATTTGTATCCGAATCAAACAGTTTCATTCCGGATAATCCAAAGAAAGTTTACAATCTAAATTCAAAATCAATCTGAATGAATTCGCATTTATCATAATTTATCGGATTGTCTAGATGTATTCGGATTGGAAGTTCTGATTGTTTCTCATTAATTCTGTTTGACCGAATTCATCCTGATTACCAGTTCGGATTGGTTCGGATTAAAAACTCCCTTCCACTCAGATCGGAATGAATTTCAATTTCAATCCGGAACTTTTCATTTTTCCAAATTTCAGTCAGTTAAAAATGGTTATTTTCAGTATCTGGCGTTGAAAATTCAGATTCAATTCTAAGGACTTTAAATTTAAAAAATAATAATTTTAAGTATTATCCAGATGCTCTAAATTATTTTGAGTTTTTCTGAACTAAAGACTGTTTCGTGAATTACTTGAATTTATTTCTATTCATGATAAAATGTGTAGTCAATATAGTTTAAATTATATTTCAGGCCAGTAGGTATGATAGCGACTTTATTGACTTTCTTGTGGGGCGGTTCTTGTTCTTGTAGGTGGCGTGATGATGAGATCTCAAGGGGGCGCTGACTATCTACTTCAGCAAATGGCTTTCGTGCAAATGTCTCATACAAATAATAATTGATCCATATTTCACGTATTCAAGATTAATTTTTTTAATTAGTCCAAATACGATTCCCTTCTTTTCTCGCCCCCCTTTTCAAAACCCCTTTCTCAGCCCATTTTCCAAAAATCTTTTTAACTCCTGTTTTCAAGATTTCCTATTAAAATCCTTAATTACCACTAAATAAGTAATTATTTAAAATCGGGTTGAAAAAGCTGATTGAAAAGGGGTGAATCAACTTTTTCAAACCCCCTTTCCAACCCTATTTCAAGTCCTATTTTTCGCCCCTTTTTCAAATTTCTTTTCCAACACTATTTTTACATTCTCATCAGAGAATGTATTAGATTTCCGTAAAATTTTTTAGTCAGCCATTTAGGATAAAAATTCAAAAAGTTATTACATTTTGAAAACGAACGAAAATGAATTTTCGAAGCCAAATAATGCATGATATGAAAAAAATCAAGAGAAGAAAAACGTTGCTTATTGAATGCCTTATACAAGATTAGAATAACAACTTTTGGAATTTTCTTAGAAAGTTGGAAAAGAGATTTATAAAAGTGGAAAAGGGGAATTGAAAAGAGGGTTGGAAGATGGAGTTGGAACATAAAAAAAACTTTTGCGCAATTTTTCCGTGAAAATATTTTAGAATTGCGTTTCAAATTAGTCGGTGTTGCTTGTGTTACTGAAACCAAGTTGGCAACTACCGACGACGCAAAGCAGCGGCGTAATCAATGCCACAATCCTAATTAATTAACATTCCTTCGCCCTTTGTGTCTGTGGACCTTTCAAGCACTCTTATGTCTACTACATGTCCCCCTATTACTGCGCCCTTGCAAAAAAACTCTCTTCGTAATTCTCACTGTATTTAGAAATCCTCAAAAAGCAGGGATTTTTTTTCTCATTACTTTTTTTTTTTTTACAAACATATATATAGAGGAGGAGGAGGAGGGGGGGGCGTCGCCCCCCTTTTATATTATATTGTTCTTTATTTTTTATAATTTTAAACATATACCTTATTTATGTTCTTATATTGGTCTAGTGAGATCGTATTAAGGTCTTATGGAGATTCATCGGAGGCTTATTGGGGGTTTTTGGGGTCTTATGAGGGTTTTATGGGTACTAAGGAAGTCTTATGGGTCTCATGGAGGTCATATTGGGTTCAGTATTCCCAATTCGTGCCTGTTACTCAACTGCGCATGCGTCACACTCGGCATTTCATTGGCTACAATTTGCGTACAGTTTAAAATGCTAAAAAATATCATTTTTATTGTTTATTATAAATAATGCATTTTAATTTATAAAAATGTCTATTAGATCGAAATTAATGAATCTTGATAAAAAGAAAAATTGAAATGCCATTATTTATAATAGACGATAAAAATAATATCAAATACCGAGTACGACGCATGCGCAGTTCAGTAAGGGACACTGATGGGGCCCTAAGGAGTCTTATGGGAGTTTTATAAGGATCTTTGGGGTCTTATGAAGATTTTATGTGGTCCTTTGAGTCATATGAGGGTTTTAAGTGGTCCTATGAGTCATAGATGGACCTATGGGGGACTTATGGTGGTTTTATGGGCGTTATATGAGTGTCTTATGAGGGTATATGAGAGTATTATAGGAGTCTTATTGAAGTCTTATGGGGGTCTCTTGGAATTCTTAACACAGCGGTGGTGGCGGCGACCACCCTCTTTACTCTCTTCTAATAAGGATGTATGTTAAAGGACGTGAAAGGAGTAAGGATGGATTCTTGAAACGGCGGTGAAAACTTTTTATAATATATATAGAAACTGATTGCTTTCACTTCGGACCAGCGTTCTCGGCATAACTATTTCATGAAAAAGGCTCCTTCTCATTTTCAGCCTGATAAGGAACTCCTATACCTGTATTTTTATTCATATCCCTCCTTCTCCTCCTCATCCACTCCTCTACGAAATTCCTCCTTCCGGCGCCGCGCCCACAGAATTAAATCGCATCTCATCCTCTGCTCAATCGATATCCAGCCCAACTGCTCCTGAAGGAAGCACGGAGGAGGTGGGAAGTCACGAAACTTCATAAGGATACGTATCCTCTAATATTCCTTTTGCAAACTTCGAATTTCCCCACTCTTTCTCTATCTTACTTTACCCCCTCACGTCCTTCTTTTAGGGTCAATGTTCAATTCCTGAGAATGCTAAATTTTCCCTAGTGTTTTTTTCTCTGTGTCACCATATTCTATAACTTGATTCAACTGTACTGCCCTCCAAATGAAAATAACCGTAACTGCAGTACGAATAAGACAATTGTCACTTTTTCGTATCTTAATTAAATAAAATTCATGAAAGCTCTTCTTTTTACGTTCATTATCAATTTTAATTTATCAATTTTAATTTAGATATGAAAAAGTAATAAGTGACTTATCCGATCTGCAGTCACGGTTATTTTCATTTGACCGTATCATATACATTCTCTCCGGTTTTTTATTTTTTAACTAAAGAAGATATATAGAGCGCACTAAAGTCCTGTTCTCGTTTACATCAAAAAGTTAAAATTTAATTAAAATTGCAGTATTTAAAGAAAATATAATACAAATTTTAATGAGAAGACCGCCTTGCCTTGATATACGTTTTCTGTTATTTCCAAGAACAGAGAGATATCTTTTTTAGTTTAAAAATAATTTTCAGATACTTCTATTTTATTTAAAAGAAAGAGTACAGAAATTATAGATGGTTTTAGAACGATCTTTATTGTACCAAGGCAGAATTGCGACTGACTGTTCTGAGACAAAGCTTGAGTTTCAAGAATCAAAAGTATAAGATATATAATCTGTTATTCGCTTTTTGTTATTTTAAGGGGGTATTCTAGTCTAGAAGTACAAATATTGGGTGTTTTTTGAAATTCGATTAAAAAAAAAACCAAAAATATTTTTACCATAAACTTTTTTACAGAACATTTATTCATATTCCAACAATATGTAAAAAAATTTAGAAAAAAAAATTCGAAAATTGAACAAGTTACACGCTGATGAAGTGGGGGGTGTCGAAAAAACGGTGCGTCCGTATTTACACGATTCTAGCCCTTCTGGTGGTCGAAAAAAAAAAGATTCTTAATCAGTAAGAATGTCGCTATCGTCTGAACTAGGATAAATTAAAAGAAAAATTGTTTGACAAAATGGCGACTTTTTGAAAAAAGTGATTTTTTGCCCTTTTTTTCAAGATTAAACATTGTTTTAAAATAGTCAAAATCAAAATTTTTAAATAATCCTAGTTCAGTCGATAAAGGGACATATAAAGAAGGTTCACACCCAATTTCAAATGAATCGGTTTATTAGAACTTCAGAAATCATATCAAAGGTGACGAAAAAAGTAGTTTCGAGAAAAACGCGTTTAAAGATTTGAGCAAAGTTGCACGCAGTTTTCTCTTACATTACCTTAATCCGCGATTATAAATAAAATAACAAATTATTTATTGTCTTTCATGAATTCAGTTAAAAATCGGTTTTTGTCTATGAATGATTCATATTCGGTGCGAATCAATTGACTGATCACCATGAATCCATTTCCACCCACTGTGGTCCGGCTCTCTCGCTATGTTACTAAAATGACTGCATATGAAATGGCTATAACTCTGTCAATAATCTAAATTATAAATAATCCTTCGGGTGATATATTCTTGGAAGCCTAACCTTTGAAAATATGCAAAAAAAAATCGATTTTTTTCAAAATTCTAGACTAGAATACACCCTTAAACCATATCTTCTAACAGTATTTTTCACAGAAAAAACGAAGGATAAAGTTTACATCGATTTCAGGATAAAAATTCACTGCAACAAAAATTAACCTTGTCGAATAAACTTTACACTAAAAGAAGATAATTTTGTGTTTTTAAACTGTTTCGGGATGAAAAAGCGTCGTCTGCTATGCGGTTGACAACAGCGAGAAAAACAACAAAGTATGGATAAAGTGGGTCGGAATATCAGGACATAAAATTTTAAAAAGCGTTGTACCTACTTTAATTTCATAAAAAAAAATAGTTGTACTTATTTCGGACTAATAAAAACATATTTTTCGTTACTGATAATTAGGAACTTGACACCTGTAGAAAAGTCGCCATATTCACTGATCTTCTTAACCATAAGATTGTACATAAGTTGTGAGATCCGTCGGTATTACAGTTTAACATGGCGGGTTGTTTGTGTGTCAATTTATTGCTTTATTCCCAGTCACCAAAAATACATTTTCACTCGTCCGCGTCAAGTCTAATTACTTAAAAAATAATAATTAAACAAGTAACATGTTTTTTTAACATCTGGTGTTCTAATTTGTAGCTCAATTTTACTCATATTTTGTTGTCCTTCGCACTGCTGCCAAAGACGTAGCAGACGACGGTTTTTATTCCATCGTAGGATAAACTTTCGCCAAGTAGCGTGTAAACTTTAACCGCGGAAAATTTTATCTGCAACAAAATGTAACCATAGTTTTTTCTGTATTAGGATTGTGTGATGGGTAGCTATGAGGGGGAGGGGGAGTTATTAGAGGGAAGTGGTGTGGGACTGATAGGAGCGGGGAGAAGTGGTGGAGATATGAGGGGTTGAGATGGGATGTGAGAGAGGGAGAAGGAGTGTGACAGGTGAGTGGTGGGGATTTGAAAGGAGGGGGAGTGAGAGGTGTGGGTGTTGGGGATGTCAGAGGGGGAGATGGGATAAGAGCGAATGAGTGGCGAATGGGGATATGAGTGTAGGGGGGAGTTGGAGGGGAATGCTGAGAGGTTGTGATAGAGCGGGGCGAAGTATGGTGGTGGTGGTGGATATGTGAGGGGTTGAGTTGGGATGTTCGAGGTTTATTGAAGAGGGAGGAGGCAACTCTTATTGCTGATTTTTGTTTACCGTTCTCAAACGTGTTAAAAAAATTATGTTACATTCAATTTTTGACCAAGGGTTCTGATTTCACCTATCAAAAATTCGTTTTGGAAATATATTTGTGGACACTCAGTACTTTATCAGGGTTACTCTCGAATTATAGATGAAAATTAAGACATAATATACAACTTTTCCCATTTATTGGGAGTTTAAGCACCAATTGATGAGTAAGTTTGCGTACTTCGAGGAATCAAATAAGTGGGAGGAAATGAGTGGGAGATTGATTGCTTGCGTACGGTGTACCAACGCATATTGTTTGATGAAGCTGAGCGGTTTTACTAATTGATGCGGAGCATCGATTATCCAGGCCTATCGAAATTTCAGGGAATTGATGAATCTCGAACATTTGTTGGTTAATTCTCGAGTTGGAAACCCACTGGAATCAAGCTGCGAGTACGAAACAATGATCCGTGTAATTATGGTTTTCGAGCTTGGTTTCGTGCAATTGAAAATTAGTTAATGCTCATCAAGTTTTTCTGATCCAAGAGGCAAATGAACGTCAATTTGTGAGCAATTCAAAATATACCAATGCTTAAATTTAAATGGTATGATAACTTCCGAAACCATTGTCCAATCAGTTTGAGCTTTGGCACAGTTCTTCAAACTCCAAAAATAAAACTCAAGATGTTAGTGCATTTTCAGAATGTTGAAAACCATTTTTATTTGTTATTTAAATAAATCGAATATTCTTAGCAAATATAAAGAAATCTCTATGATAATTAAAAAAAAATACGTCTCGCTTTATACTTCACATAAAAAAACATATATCATTGGTAACTCGATGCTAAGCATTCAGTCTGAAGATTATTATATGAAATAAAACCGTAAAGTATGTAGGTTGAAACCGTTTGCGAAAATAATAGAATGGATGAACTGCTTAGTACTTATTTAACTGTACTAATTCTGAGTCGTAGTTCCGTCACTTGTTACATGCAGCGAAGCTCTTTTGCGAACACGATATTAGCCATGAAGGAGAGGGCTGACGATGACTTTGTTTGCGCAACGTTGCCGACAATAAAATTCGTTTATGAGAACTCAAGTACCGCACCACGGGTCAGGAAGATAGTCACTTCCGTTCCAATTACCGATTGAAGATTTAAAACCACACCATTGAAATTCTTTTTTGCATCGTAAGAAACACTTCAGGCAGAAAAATAACGGGATTACAAATACGTTACCGAATATTTACGAAAAATTTAATTTAATCAAGAAGAGTGCGTATCACAGTTGAGAGAAGGGAGTCAATAAGGGCGTATCAAAGCATTAAGATACTGGTCTTAAATATTGCCATTAAAAAAAATTATTTTAAAAAAAATTTAAGGCCAGATAAACATACCTTAGCATATTTTCTTTAATTTTAGTAAGTCTTACATGGCCTTAATATGTCTGTTTATAATATTGAGATATATATAGCTGCTGACAATGACGATATAAAAATGGCGCCGTGATGCTCTTCAGTGCTCTTGACGATGCACCGATTCGCTCCCGCGAAGAGACTATGACGTAAATATTCTCGCATACTAATCTCGTGTGTCTCATTTTCGCAATTTCTACGTGGATACACGTCTTTTCTTTACGTCAGAGATATTGTATAAAATTGAGTTTTTTCATAATATGCGCAACGCAATTTTCGGATGTTTGTCTCTGCGAACTGAAAAAAATAGATAGGACAGACTTTCGCTTTTAATATATACCTTTGGAAGACGCATTATCAGCAAACATGTTCCACTTGAATTTTCAATGACGTTGATGTTGATAAGACATATTCATTCATCGTTCAGCTATCGCTTATTTTTGACTAATTGGAGTAAAATCGACTTTATTTACGCTTCATGTGACAATTCCACTGGAATTTTAAAAAAAATTGTTTTTTAGAGTAGTGACAAAATTTTCAAGTGTAAAATAAAAATATTTTGATTGACTATCCGGAAAAGTTTTTTTAAACCAGAAATTACTCGAAATTATCATATAATTCTGCAAGAGAAGAGCTTTACTTGTCTGTGAATTGCACATGAAAGAATCAGTAGCAAAAAGTGTGTATAAGAATCGATCCATAGCATGACTTATTAATAAATTATTAAGGCCTTCATTACTGTAAAGAATGTAGCATCTCTTTTATTCTCGATTCTTTTCGCCTTCATTTCCCTTCGGCTTTTTCAACTCACGTATACATATGTGATGCATCATCTCCACATCTCCACAGGGTATCATTTTCTCTGGGCATTTTATATCAAGTCCAACCAAGTCATATATATACATATAACCGTAATTTGTACTTCGCATACTACTTTTTTTTCCTTTGTTCACAAACTTGCTATAAGTTTCGTATAAATATTTAAAAAGTCTACCAAACGAACACGCGCGCTATTATGCGTGATTATTTTTTTTTTATTTTTACAATTTCAAGTCATTCCAAAGCCAATCAGATTTGAAACTATAATGTATATGTGAGATTTTCGAGACATTTTTAGAGAGGAAGCACTTTTTTTGAGAGGAATTTCAAGAGCTTTCTAGGAATTTTAAAGGAATTTGACGATTTTTAAGTGATTTTTATGAAATTCAAAAGATTGTTAGGATTTTAAGAAAAGATTTCGTATTTAAGGGATTTTCGGATATTTCGTGAAATATTAAGGAACTTCAAAATGTGTGTAAGATTTTTATGAAGTTTTAAAGAATTTTAAATGTCCTGAAATTCCAAAGAATTTTAATATATTTTCAAAGATTTCTAAGAATTGCGAGGAATCTCATGGAATTTTATAAGATTTCTAATAATTTCAAGTGATTTCAAGAGATTTTTCTGACCATTAAAATAAATTGTGAAAATTTTCAAGGATTTCGAAGGTTTTCATAAAAGTTTAGGCGTTTTTCAAGAGCTTTTTCGAATTTTTAAAAGATTTTGCAAAATCTTTAAGGATTTTTCATGAGATTTGATGAAATTTCTAATAATTTTAAGAAACTTCAAGAGGTTTCTAGGAATTTTGAGAAATTTTCGCGAATTTTAACATGAATTTAAAGAGATTAATTATTTTGAAGATTTTGGTGAAATAAAAAAATTATCTTTTAAAATTTAAGAATATTTCTAGAAAATTTGAAAATATCCCTATGATGATTAATAAACGTGTTCTTTTCTCAAAAAAATATGTTCTATTACTCAATTTTAAAATATGCATTTGGTCATTTCTATTTAAAAAATATTTTAATTTAGAGAGAGAGAGAGAGAGAATGTGAAAATATAATGGAATATTATTGAAATAAAGTCGACCGAAGGTTACATGAACATGCGAGTACGTATCGTATTCCATTCGTGTTTTTCCAGAGACTCCCGGATAGCTGCGAGGTTTATGTTTTTGGGATGAAAACAAGTCAAGAGAATCAGAATGATCGCGTCATCTTATCGTACAATGATAAAGAAGGAATTTTAATTCAATATCGTAACAAAAAATCTGTTTTTTAAAAATATATAAAAGTGAATTTTTTGTATATGAACCATGCATTTAAATAAACTAATTATGCGTAATAAAAAATATGCATTAGATGCATAACAAAAAAATTTCTTCATTTCACAAGAACTTTACCTTAAAGAAAATAACAAGTAGGTGAATTATATTCTTTTAAAAATTTATTACGTTTACAGCTGTATGAATGTTAAAACGGGGTTTCGCCTTCTTAAAAAATTAATATTTAAATTAAACAATTAACTGACTTATTATAACTAATTAATAAATTAATTTAATAATTAATTAACCAGGTTTTCAAATAATACTGTACAACTATAAAATGCTGTATTTTTCTTTTAGCAAAATAAAAACACAAACATCAAGAAAACTGTGAACGTAGTTAATTAAAAAAAATCTAACAAATATTATTTTTCACAACTTAAAATACATGTAGATCGCGTGCTCTACCCAAATATTTTAGGATAATCTTTTTATTGCTTAAACCATGACAACGGTACAAATCTCCTAAGCACTAATCCAACACAATTTTTGCAACATTTGCAATTTTATAATTTAATCTTTTTATGAGTTTCTATTTTTATATCAGCAAGTAAAAAATAGTCCTTGCTATTTGTACTCTAATTTGTAAATGTATTCAAATCCTGGATCTTTGCCCCCAACTTTTAATTTCGTAAACCCTTTTCTGATTTTCATTCAAACATTTACAAACATAAACCAAGTACCCAAATTTTCATTAGACCCAATTTCTAATTGTCCGAATTATTATTTAATCTAATACTTATTTAGCCTTATTTACATTTTTCCTAACTTCAATTTCACCAACTAATCATTTAACCTAATTTTGTTTTAATGGAATGAACATTCTGTCTAACTTCCTTTATCCTGAATGATACTTTATTCCTCATTTCCATTAGCCAGAATTATCAAAAGCGAGAATTTACGTGTAACAGAATTATCATTTAGCCGAAACTCAATTTCAATATGAGTTTCCGATCAATGCTCAGTCGGTAAGTAGATATAGATGGCGCTCTTTGATACATCTTTCTAACCGATGAAATGCGCGTTCCTCATTTTGCATTACCTTTTAGCTAACTTCATGCGTAGTGCGCTAGCCTTATTAGTCAGTTCATATGGCGCGCGCATTTAAATTGTCATTTCAGTTTCTATAGACAAAATACGTGTTTAAAAACCAAGTAAACTAGTAGATCTCGTACACGGAAAAAACGGTTATGGTTACAACAACCACAGAAATAGTAAAATATGGTACAATTACAATTTATGGTTTCCACAACCATGATTTTGGTTGCCACAATCACAACTATTATGTGACAACAACCAGAACTATGTGGCTATTTCCTAATACATAGTTATAATAACTATTTCATAATAGTTGTCATATAGATGTGGTTGTTGTTATAATAATTGTTGTAGAAACCACAATTGTACTTGTGATAACCGCAAATTATTACATAGTTCTACCATATTTTACTATTTTTGTGGTTGTCATAAACATATAGAGTTTTTTCGGTGTAAATAAGAAAAATCTCGCCAAGATGAAACAAACTCTCGCAGGTCAAGAGGAGGATGCGTAAAGAGACTATTTTCGAGCTGTGTTTATCTGTCCTGAATCGAATATATAGTTATGAGTTCCAGAAGGCGTCTGATAGTTTCTTGAAGGAGTTATACTATTAGCTGGCGTTTCGCCGAACTTCGACAGAAATAATCAACAGACTTGCCGACAGTTTCGAACCGCAAGAGGAAACATGAGTATTTGGATGTGCAACACGTGGTGAAAAGTAAGTGGGTGCTTCCAAAAAGTGAGCATCTCTGCAGTTTTTAACACAAGCATTTTTTATGCTTTACCCTAAGTCTGGGCATATATTATGACTGGCGTTGAAGTTTCAGACATCTAATCTGACGAATTTTTTCTAAATATTTTTTTATACATTTATGAGATTAAAAATGCCAATAAATTTAAGTAGACGACGATTTTCATCTCCAAACAAAAAAGTGTACCATTTTCGGACTCTGTACAACAGAAGGTACATTCATTTCGTATTAAGAAATTATAAATATCATTAAATACTATGAACTCCTTAAAAATTCCATAAAATTTTTTATAATTCAGAAAAATCTCTTGAGTTCTCTTAAAATTCCTCGAAATTTCAAGAAAACATTCGAAATCGTTAAAAATACGTTGGAATCTTTTAAAACTCTTAGAATCCTATTAATATTATTCCTCTAAATTTCAAAACATTTAAAATTCCCTTGATCTTTTCAAAATTTCTCTCTAAAAAAGTAGGTGCGATATAACGAAAATGTCTCTAAAATCTCGCATACATTATGGTTTCAAACCTGCTGTCTGAACTTGAATCAGCAAAATTCCACTGGTTCAGATTAAGAGAGTGTTTTTGTCTTTTAAATGACTTGAAAGTTGTAAGAAGTAAAGCAAATAATCGTGCGCGTAGAGCGCGTGTTGGTTTGCTAGTATAACTTGTTATAACGTAATAAATAATGTACAAATTGTCTCTAAATGATGATTAAGTTGACGAAACACTGACTAAACAGTTAAATTTACTCCCTTGCATAATAAAGTGCACTTGGATAATTGCTTTCATGTTCTAAAAATCACATGTTCATAATACAGTCCCTCAATATTAAGCATTCGATTGTTTCGATGCATTCAGCTTTTGCTGTTGCAGGTTCTCAACGCAATATGAATCCGGTTGAGTTGCTAATTTTAGCTCGACCGTGACACCAGCGACGATGCGATGCGATGCGAGGAACGGCTCCCGGTTCATGCGCTTATACAATTGTCTCGCACAGGTGTTTCTTCTAACAAATAACAATGCCCGAGTCGTCTTTATCACTCTTTCAAACAAAAAAATCTACATAACACGAAAATATTTATACATCGTATCATAAAACATCATAATCTGAGAAAGTCATAGCATTTTCCAGAACAGGATACTACTGTTCCGAGATTGAGGATATGAGAGTAATTCAGTAAACATTATGGACCTACTTGTTTTAACTTTAAGCGTAACATTGTAACAAGACAATCATTTTTATAATTCACGAGCTTAGGTCGCGCACTTGAGCGCGCGTGTTTCGTCAAAAGAAACTGAAATGACAATTTAAATTCGCGCGCCATATGAATTGACTAATAAGGTTAGCGCACTACGCATGAAGTTAGCTGAAAGGTAACGCGAAATGTGGAACACAATGTGAAGTTGTCCGAAATCCATGTCTTTTTTAGAAAAGGATATGCGAAATATCAACTGCATAGACAAGCCATCAATGCTTCAAAAGCATTTTAAATTTCGCTAAAGTTTACAGTTTACTGCAGAGAGATTAGTTGTATAAGTATCATATAAAAGAGCATCATGAGAATGACAATTGAAAAATTTTCAATATATTATAGAGGAGGAAAATGTGATTACTATCAGAGATTATCATTACACAGCGAAGCCGTCATTGCTGTCAATGTCGCGTCGCGGTACAACTTTACAGCGTTTATCGCTGCTTACAATGAGCAAACGGTGTAATGTATCCTCACAACCCCTTAAATCCTTCCATAAACGGGAATATGCGTGATTCGGAAGGGAAAATGTGATAGTGCACATGACGAGTTTAACTTCGATGTATGTGTGCTTGGTCACGCTTGAGTGTGTTAGTATGTTCACCAATATATAAATGTATAAGGCACATTCCACAATGCTTGTGCATACCGAGCTGAAATCGATCTGTTTGTAACCTACATCGTATCGGCGCGAGGTACAGTCACAAGTAAAATGTACAGTTTAAAATGCAGAGTGACTGAAAACTAGCGTTTTTAGTGTAGTTTAATTTACAATATTTTCGACTTAGAAGATATGGAAATAGTTAGAAAAAATACTTCGAAAACGAAAGTTGAGAAAAACCTAGGATACTATGAAGATAATTCTTGCATTTTTCTTCTACCTGACGTCTGACGAGAGGGACAGGTAAGGACCCAAGTAAGCACGTCCGCACAATCTTTATAACTTAACTACTCTCCGAATATTTAGATGTATATTTGTCTGAATAAGTTACTGTAAGTTTGAAAAAAAATTGGGTCTTCTGACCTATGACTGATCCTGATTATATACTTCGTCTCATGACTTAGTTCGACTCCTTGTGTATCTTTTATTAATTATTTCAATCAAGGCCGTAGCCAGAAAAAAAATTTCGGAGGGGGGGGGGTTTAGTTTGGTAAACCAGTAGAAAAACATCATGTTGTTTTAACAAAAGAAAACTTACTACAGAAATATTTTTTATTTTTCATTTCAGAGGGGGGTGGGGGCGTCCAGACCCCCTTGGACCCCCCCCCCCTGGCTATGGCCTTGATTTCAATAAACTTCACTTTATTTGTTAGCTCCAAGTACACAGTTATATCATCATTTATACAGAAATACACACAAAGGTAAACAAATTTTTTTTCTCATTTTTTCATGATTGAAAAATTCTGAACGTTTAAATGAACGAATTTTTGAATTGATTGTATTTGTAACTATAAAAAGTTTTTAAATATTGATTTATTTACATTGAAAATAATAAAGAATTAAATAAACTTGTAATCCTGATTGTTATTTTTAGTTGGCACAATATTTCTGGATAAAATATAATTTGAAAAAAATATTTCGTTCATTTGAACGTTCGAAACTCTATTCACATATTTTTTCAAAACTTTGCCAGTTTACGCGATAGTGTTTGGAATTATTTGCTCAAATTACACAAATCATTGATATTTCGATGTAATTAGATGTTTCACTTATTTTCAGAAGGTTTGAAAAAAGCAAAATTAAAAAAAATAGTTTATTTGGTTATAACTCAAAAATGATTTTTTGAATTTTAATTTTCTTGGATTTTTCTGATCCCGGTAGATATAACTGACAATCTGGTCCACGGGCCGTGTAAATAACTCAAAAACTCTGGATTTTATTATGTAATCATATCTTCAGTTTGTTACATTAAATAAAAATTAGAGGAAATGTAAAGAATATAAGAAATACAAATCGAAATGTGTAGTTTTTCCCAAAGTTTTATGGAACTAAAAGATACTTTTAAAGTTGGCTCCGTGTAGAAAAGAATGAAACTACTGATAAGAATTTTTATATTTTCTAATAAATATTTAAATCAGAATTATTTCTTAAGACTAGATTAGAGCTACTAAAAAAATATTTGTTACTCTTCTTTTTAACTTGAGAAAATATTAGTTTTTTTTTTTAACTGTGAAGTTTTGTAGGTTTAAAATTTTGAATGATAGACAAATAAATTTCAACAAGAAGGAAGTTTGTCACGTGGGGGTCAATAAGGGCGTATGTCACATGGATTGGCTTCTTGAAACAACGGCGGCGTCTAGATTGTTTTATAATATAGAGAGATAAAAAATATCTTGAATCGAACGAGATTTAAAAAAAAAAACAATAAGGCAAGAAGAAAAATAGAAATGGAATATAAGGTAACCCTTGAACCGGAAATGGTGTCGCAGGCATGAGGCGACAGAGGCCGAGGACTTCCGGCGAGAAGAGTGCCTGAACAAGGCATTAGTGATGAGCCGAATTTGCATAAAATCGTAAATACACTACACTATCGGTGTAAACTTATCTATAAGTTGGAGTTCTAGCGATTGGGGAAAATTATGTAAATAATTAAGCTATTTGTATCCAAGACGACGCCAGTCTGCTCAGGTTTCAAAATTACCCGAAATTTATTGTTCTTAAAGCAAGTGAGTCACAGAATGGGCCTCAATATTCGCAAATGTTGAGACCGACGGAAACTACCTTCGAAATCACCTCACCTCATTTCTACCAACAACTTCCTGTTCGATAAGCTGTCGAGATTACCACTTCCGCACCAAACTCGCTGGCCTGAATTTATATCGTCATTAAAGAAGAGAAAAAACCTAAGACAAGTCATAAAACATCGATAAACAACCTTATGTGGTTTTACTTATCTCGTGTCCTCGAAATGTTCCGTAAATGCGGCTTTTTTGGAATGCAAAAAATTTTTTGAAAAATAACTTCGTCTTGGTTAAGATTCAGTTATTCAGGGTTTGAAGCTCATCAAAGGGTTTAAATTCAATCATTTTTTATATTAAGAGTGAAATTAACCTATTCTGCTACGTTAACATTTATTGAGATATCAAATTGAAAATTTCTAAAATTAAGAAAATATGCTAAGGTATGTTTCTCTTGTCATAAATTTTTGTAAAAATAAAAAAAGTTTGTTTATAAATGTCAATATTTAAGACCAGATAAACGTACCTTAATGCTTTAACTTTAATTTTAGAAATTTCCAACTGGATATATCTCAATAAATGCAGACGTAGCGTTGCAAAGAAAAAAATATCGGTAAGTTAGGGATCAGGTAAGTCTTACATGACCTTAAGGATTATTTTAGTTCTTAGTACTTTCTCTGGTTTTTTATGGTTTCACCTCAAAAATTACTAGTCGAAAATTTTCACTATCACATTCATAATCAGCACATCAAAATACATAAATACATATACAGAATTTAAATAAAATCGGGATTGTGTCGTTGTCGAAACTTTATCCAAACTAAAAAGTGAAACATCAATTTTTTATTACATTAGAAAAAAATAATAAATAAGCAGTTTATTTTTTTGGATTTTGAATATAATTGTAAGAATTGTTGCCCCCCCCCCCCCCAAAAAAAACAATTAATAAAAAGTCGTAAAAAATTATAGCTTTAAATCAAAATATTATATTGAATCTAAATTGATTGATTTCCTGCTTATTTTTTAGTACATAAGAAATTTGGTTTAAGTTGATCTTTGAATGAGATGGTAACCATGGCATTCAACGATGAGCGGCAGGTAAACGGCTCTATGTCAATTGATAACCCTGCCTCACCTATGTAAAGCAATGGCGAGCTAATTGAAAAAATATTTAAATCAGTTGATTAAATCGCTCACATGCGGGAAAAAGGATAGACGACAATTTAACATGACAATATATAAGGATCGATATCCGCCGCATCCTTCGGATCTTTCTGGCTAGCCGAGAGTTTCAATCAGATATATTTACAAGTGTATGTATAATATGCAGAATTTTTAAAGCGACTTTCGATGCATTTTGACCTTTCTAACCTACCCGCGTGAGAACCAATAGAATGTGACTATTATAACATGTAAATTCATTTGAATTTCTTTAAAATTTTAAGTCTGACATTTTCCTTGAAAATCTTAATCTTAATCTTAGTTTCCTAAGATTTTTATCGTTTTTTTTTTAAATTATTATTGAAAATGTACATGGGCCATTCCATAGAAAATTTACAATCAAAAATTTATTTCGCGCGAAATATTTTTGTGTTTTTTGATCGAAAATATTGTACTCGTACTTTTTTAAAAAAAAGTACATTGCTATACTAAAATTTACGATTTTCTCTCAGCTTTTCAATAAGCGTTACAAGAAATTCATTAGACCAATTGTTTATAAAAATATGACCTATTTTTATAAGCAAATATTTTTTTTTTTTTACTTTGGAACTAATTAAAAAAAATTTTTTTTTATTGAAAAATGTACATTAGACACTTTAGTCACTACTACCAAAATTCGGGAATGGACCGTTGAAAATTGTGTCTGTAATAAATTTTGAACGTTAGCTCTCGCGCGTTCGAAAAATGTACCTCTAAATATTTGCGTATACGAAAAAAGTATCATAATTTTGGATTTTGATTTGGCGCAAGAGCCATTCAAATATCTCAAAAATTGTGTAAGTTATTAAAGGTAAAAAAAAACTCACTTCAGCGAAAAATCGTTAGTTTCTCGCGATACTCTGAGAAATTCGTCGTTTTCTTGTTTTGTTTTTTGACCATAACTCAAAAACGTTTTTTTGAATTTTGATTTTCCTTGACTTTTCTGAACTCGACTGTCATTCCTGACAATTTGGTGCAAGAGTCATTCAAATATCTCAAAAATTGTGGAAGTTATTAAAGGTAAAAAAACTCACTTTTCCAAAATATCGCCAATTTTCGCGATACTGTTTGAAACTCTTCGCTCAAATTGCACAAATCATTGATACTTCGACGAAATTATATGGTTTCACTTAGTACATAAAAATGTTAAAATTCAATATTTTAATAAATCCTTTGGCACGTTTTGAGATATTGATGGTGCCAATATACCTTACAAATTTCGTCAATTTATTTACAACAACTGTCTTTAAGTTAATAGGGCAACAAAGAACGGCGACACACACACACACACACACACACACACACACACACACACACACACAATTGATTGATAGAGTGTTGTATTAGACATTTATCAAGCGAGGAAATTTTAATTAAACCATTTTTAAAATATTGGAAAATGTAACGACTATATAGAGGAATAAAGGAGGAGGAACAGCCGAAGGCAGAAAGAAAGAGAAAAAGAGAAAGGAAGAAAAACAGCAAGAGAAACGGGGAGAGAAAGATGAAGAATGAAAGAAAGAGAAAGAAGAAATAAAAGAGAGAGACAAAAAAAGAAGAGAAAGGAAGAGAGCGAAAGAGAGAGAGAAAAAATAGGGGATACCGGACAAGTTGCTTATTCGTTAAAGGTGCGTGGAGCGCGCCGAACAACGGGGTAGATGGATACAGTAACTCGGAAAATTTTTATGAGTGGTGGTGGGGGTAAACTACTTGTTGCACGTCGCGGTGCCCCTGTGACGCTCTTTCTCTCCCCTTTCGCTGTCGTCGTGTCGTCCTCGTTGGTCCGCGTCAGCTTGCCCCACCGACACCGGCGCGACGTCGACTCTACCCAGTCGGCTCACCGCCACAATCGCCCCACCGACGCCGCTGATAAAAATAGACCATCGTCGCGACGCAACAGATATCGCTCGACGCTCGACTTGCGACTCGAGAGTACCAATCAAGAATGCTACTAGTTGTAACCATCTTCATTAAACGGGTTGGTTAACTCGACGCAGAGGGGAATTATACGACTACTGAATTTTGGTCTTCATTTGTTTCAGTCTTTCATTAAATGTTACATTATTTTTATTTTATATTCGTGGATTCGTTGGAATTTGTCTAACATGGATTAACTGGGATTTATTAAAGTTAACACCAATTCAATCGAACTGATTTGAATTTGATGCAATTGACTTGAATTCAATAGAATTTGATTTCAATTTGACTCTAATTTAATACAATTGACTAGAATCCAAAATTACTTCAATGCAAAATCGAAATACGTAACAATGAAATTATTATGTAAACGTAAATAAAGTAATAAATGTTATGTGTACATCGTACATAAATATTTTCATTGATACAATTCTGTATAAACATAAATTTTAACAAACGAAGTTTGTCTTTGATTACCTAGATACATTTTTAGTGAATCCCTCTTTGAATATCAATACCAATTTTGTCTAAAGTTTGTCCTTGAGATGTCTTAAGTGTTATAAGTAAAAGCCAATAAAAGAATTGGAAACTGACTTCTTGTAAAAGTGCTGCATATTATTATCCTGAACGTTTAATATTCCATTACCAACATCCAATAAATAATTTGCAAATTCAAGTTCATATGGTAAAATTCTCATACATATTAGTTTTCAAGTTAAATATCGTGAAAAGTGGCCACAAGTGAGAGTTTTTAATAAACAAATTTAGAATTTAAATTAGGCGTTCCATTAAGTTTGATAGGAAGCATATGATCACCACCTAAAACCATTATTTTATCACCAAATGGTTGATCATTATTCATTAAATATTGTAATGTTCTATTTACGATTTTCAAAACATATCTTGGAGCCGTTGGTGCTTCATCCCAAATAAAAAATTTTGTATTTTTTAAAGTGAAACCTTCATTAGATTGTATTTTAATAATTGAACATGAATTACTAAACATTGAAACTGGCAAACCAAATGATTTATGCACTTTTTTTTCCAATGTAAACAAAAGTTTTCCCAGATCCTCATTGTCCATCTAATTAGAAGCAAGTTGATCCACCAATGTAATTATCTGAACGTGCTGCGTTTATACCGTTATCAACTATTTGTTGCTGTTCAGCATTTAATTTTTCATATTGTTGATTGCAAATTTCTAATCTGTAATTTCCCTCATCGTTATCATTCATATTAACTACGTTAATCATTACATTTTGATTAATTGTTGCAAAATCAGCTAAACTTTTTCCTTCCTTAATTAAAATATTATATATTTCATAATAAGCCATTTGACAATTAATATGCAATTTGTTGTTACATGAAGAATCCTCTGACATTGTATCTTTAAATGTTTCCCATAATTTTTCTGGATAAATCGGTTGACAGTGAATTATTAATATAACAACAAATAAATGTCTGAGGCGTTTTGGTATCATGCAATTCACTGCTTCTGTTATAGTTTTCTTCCATTCATCGTCATCTTCAATAATTCTTAATGCCTAATAAAGTACTAACCTGAATCTGATGTCCCGGATTGCTGATGTGCAACTGCTGGGCTTGATTGATCTGCAGCGTCGAAGTC
Organism: Synergus japonicus; assembly: GCA_900474275.1. NCBI lineage: Eukaryota > Metazoa > Arthropoda > Insecta > Hymenoptera > Cynipidae > Synergus > Synergus japonicus. Next base: position 129,298 of record UCOH01012366.1, on the reverse strand, counting down.
CCAGAGCCTGAAGGTGGTCTCGGTGGCGTATTGTTCGCGTAGGGGCCTTGAGGCCCCGTTTGATTTGGCCCCCCACCTTGACCTCCTCTCGGAGGCAACGGGTACCCGGGGCTCCCATGATTCGGCATGGAGCCCGGACTCCCATAGGGCGAATACTGCTGCTTGTAGGCCCCAGTCGGCCCTAGCATACTCGGCTTTCCCCCACCAGGCTGCGGCCTCTTCATATCCCCCAGCCCCGTGAATTGCGTCTGGGCTCCAAACATGTCCGTCGTCTGCTGACTCTGGAATCCTTGGGCTCCATTGTTCTTGTGATAATTCCCACTGTTTGGCGCGTTTTGATTCTGAGAGCCCGGAGGTCCATTGCTCCCGGGACTCCCAAGGTAGTCCGTCGCCCCTCCGAACTGTGGGAATTCTGCGTAGGGCGACCTCGCCGTCGGGCCCCTCGCTCCACTGGAATTGGGGTTGAAGCCTCCGAGGCCCAACTGCTGGCTCTTGTGCTGGTGCTGCTCCGCCATCTGCTTGAGGGTTTGGGCCGCGGGGCTCATTTCCGTGAGGCCCGAGTAGGGCAACCGCGCTGGGGAGTACTGCGAGGAGCCGAGGTTCCCCGGACTAGAGTTGGAGACAACGCTGGAGCCGTTGGCGTTCCCGTTGCTCGGATGCTGATGCATGGAGTCCTTCTCGTCCTCGATCTTGATTTGGCCATTGTTGGGCATGCTACCCATGGCGCTGTTCGTCAAAGCATCCACGCTTTTGTCCTCAAAGTCAAACTCCTTCATGAACTCAGGATGGAGGTCGGAAATCTCAGAGATGAGGTCTTTAAAGGCGTCTGACGTGATGATTTCGTCGCCCGTGTCGTCACCGATAAAGTCTGAGAAACCGGGGAAGGCGGCTCCATTGGCTGCAGCATCTTTCTCTAGGGCTGCGGCACATTGCTCCAGGTCGACAAACTCGTTGTCCGGCTCCTGTTTGCACTCGACGAGGTTGCCGATGTCCACGCAACCGATACCGCCACCGCTACCGCCTCCGGAGGAATTTTGCGGCCTTGGGGCATTGGAGTTCTGCGTTTCGGGGCCGGGCTTCGGCGAAGAAGAAGAGTTGACAAGGTCGCTCTTCACTGAGGCGTTCGTTAGAGCCTTAACGGTCACGTTCGTCGAGATCTGCTGCGCTTGGGAATTTGCGGCCGAAGTTGTAAACTCAAGTTGTTGGACAATTTCTACGGAGAATTTTGTGAGGCCCTCGTTGCCCGAAGCGGAACCGCCATTGCCACCACCACAGCCGCCGGCCTGTTGGCCGGTTGAGTTTGCGCCATTTCCGGGCTGGTGTTGACTGTGGCCCAAGTGCGGCCCATTACTACCGCCTGGAGCCTGCTGATGCTGGTGTTGGGCCTGTGTGCACTGTAACTTGACTGGTGGCTCACCGAATGCTCCATCGCCACTACCGCCCCCTGATGACTCCAAATCCTCGGTCGCCCTCTTCAGGAATTTTTGCTGCTGAAACAAAAAACGGAACATGTTAATCGGGAACAAGTTGTAGTTGAAAGAAGAAAAATGTGAATGAAGTCAAAGGCAATTTTTTATTTGTTAATTATAAAAAAAATACCTCAAGAGCTCAAAACCTTGACATTATTTAATAGTCAGAGCGGCAGTCACGCAATTGATGGAGGGATCAATAAAGCCGCATACCTCATGTATTAGCGGGGGATGGGTCAATAAGGGCGTATGTAACGCGATCGAGGGGTGATCTAGAAGGGCGTATATCACATGGTCGAAGGGAAGTCAAGAAGGTCATATTACGTGATCTAAGGGGGCTCAATAAGTGCATATTTCATGTAAGAGTCAATTAGGGTGTTTGCCACCTGGGGACCAAGAAGGGCGTATGTCAAGTAATTAGTAAGGCCGTTTCTTATAATCCTGTCAATATCAGAAAGTTTTTGCTTTTAATTTCGCAAAGCAACGAAGCATCGAGGTTGTAGGTAGATTTAGAGTGTGTAGTCAGTCTACTTTAGTAGGTGTTTTGTACCATCGTCAGTATATTGGCAAGCAGCATAAATCTCGATAAACGAATCGCCGCTAAATTAAGCATGTCTTCATTGTTTCAACCCCCTTACAACTGAGAGTATTGTTCCCAAAATAAACCCCTAAGCATGAAAAAATCTTTATTAAACCCTAATTTTATGTCTTGAATTTTGGGAACTTTAAATGACTTTTTTTGTAAATATACGGGTTGATTTTGAGGGCGGTCCTGGAGAGATAGTTAGATGAAACTTTTTTTTGGCTTTTTTTAGACATTAAATGGAAGTATTTGGAAAAATAAAATTGTAAGTTTGGAAATTTTTAATGATTTTTTTTGTGCTGCTGTAGCATAATGTATAAAAAGAAAATATAGCGTGTTTAGAAAACTTAATGTTGCACGATAAAATTGTTTTGCAAATCTACTGTTTATAGTTATATTCTATTATAATAAACATAAATATGATAAAATGTCGGCCGTTATCTTTCCCACCTTGACCTTGAATACGTAGAACGGTCAAATCAAGGAAAAAAGGAAATGACAATGAAAATGTGCAAAGCTATGAAGCACAATATAGAATGATAATTTTTAAAATATAGATACTATATATTAACAAACATGAGTAAATAATCAAGTTATTGAAACTCGAACATTTTCTAAATGCCAAATTTTTGACATTTCTAATTTTATACTTCACATTTAACATTACACATTATAATTTACATATTTCGAATATCATTACGTTTAAATTTGCGTTATACGCCGCAGCTGAAAACGTCCGACACATTACGTAAATTTAGAAATGATGGCACTCGAAAAATGAAAAAATGTAAAATTTTACAGGTTTAAATATTAGAGCATCAACTGATTCTATTTTTGATAAGTTTAAATATCTGGTCACTGAATTAAGGATTCGATTCTTGCTGCAGCAGCCAGTTTTTGTGTCTGACAAATTTCCCTGATGGAAAATTATTAAAAATGCAAATAAAATTTCAATAATAGTGCTAATGAATTTTTTAAAAAATTTCGCGTAATAAAACTTTAAATATTTTGAAATCTCCTAAAATGTTACGGAATCTTTTAAAAATATGAAAATCCTCCCAAATTCTACGACTTAAAATCATATAAAATTAGGAAAACTCTTTGAAATTAATAGAAAACTCTTGAAAACATTAGATTTTTACGACAAACTTCGAAATTCTTTGAAATTTTTTGAAATTCCTTAGAATTTCTTAAAACTCCGCGAAATTACTTCAAATTTCCTAATATTAGATGAAATCCCTCAGTATTTCACTATTTCTTTTTAAATTCCTCAAAATCATTTGAAATCCTTTAAATTTCACGAAAAAATATCCTACATATATCTTTAAACTCCTTAAAATTCTTTACAAATAACAAAAAGCTCGTGAAATCTTTCAAAATTCTTTTAAGATCATTTAAAATCACTTTAAAAGATCAACATTTCTTAAAATTCTTAAAAGCTTTTTACAATTCTTTGAATTCCCCAAACTCTCTTAAAAATTTCTTAAAATTTCATTTAGTCCTTTAAAGTTCCACCAAATCTTTTAAATATTATACAAATCTCTTTTAATCCTTTTAAATTCCTCAAAACATCTTAAAATATTTTTAAATTATTGAAAATCTCTAAAATATAAAATTAAAACCATTAAAGCCCAAAGAATCTCAAAAAATGTCTAGAGATTCTTTAAAATCCTTCAAAATCCTTGGAAAGTTTTTAAAATTTCTTAAATAAACTACAAAATCCATATATGCAATTCGACAAAAATAACATATAGCATAAATGTCAATTTCTATTTTTCCTATGATAGAAAAGTTCTGAACGTTCAAATGAACGAATTTTTGTATTGATTGTATTTGTAACTATAAAAAGTTTTTAAATATTGATTTATTTACATTGAAAATAATAAAGAATTAAATAAACTTGTAATCCTGATTGTTTTTTTTTTAGTTGGCACAATATTTCTAGATAAAATATAATTTGAAAAAAATATTTCGTTCATTTGAACGTTCGAAACTTTATTCACATTTTTTCCTGGCAAATTTTTTTATTCTCTTGACATTTCCCTGACATGTGATCACCTTGATTTAAAATAATAAATCTATATGTTTAAAATGATAAAAATGGTATGTTTCAGTATGTCAGTTGTCAATGCTTTATAAAAATAAGAAAATATATCATCCTTGGCAGAAAGAATAAACGAGCAGAGTGAGTAGTGATCAGGAAAAAGAACTATGTGTTGGCGTAATAAATATGCAATTGCGAATCACGACTGTGCAACATCTGAGGCTGCGACTACGAGTCAAACTGGGTGCTGGGTAGACATTGCATAATGTTTCTTTCGATAGCAAGTTGACACGACTTCTCAACAACAAAGGAATTAATAGAACCGGACAGTTGTAATAAGGTATATAGTGATTTGCTCATCTTTCTAAATAAAAAAGAAATACATGCTACAAAGTTGTCTATAAGGTCTCCAAATCAAAATTTTGCATGTCCTTTTCACCTTCTCTGAGAATGAAGAAGTAAACTTCTAAAAACATGTGACTTCCTAAAAATGTGTTGAAATTCATTCGACAAATGTTACAAGGTTAATAATCTTCGAAAGTGAATTTTTGAAATGATTCTTAGAAATGTGTTAACGGAAACGAGAAGGTAAAGTTGGCAAGTACAGATGCACGTGACAGTTAAATGCAAAGTGTTCACGTGATTCGACTGCGTTTAATTCCACGTCGATTTGTTAGTATAATCGTGGAAATCTGCATGTTAAGGGACGAAAGTCCAAAGTTAAAAAATAGCTTATCATATCGATGGTCTGAAAGCATTCAATGAATTTTTTCAATTTTATAGAACGCTACACTAAAATTTTGATCCTTTCGATAAAACGATAATGTAAAACTTTCGCCTTATTTAAGAAATAACATTTGTTTTCACAAAAAGGAATAAAATAGTGCATAGTGTTTAGAAAACTTAAAAATTTATATTTCCATTAACAAAACTGTTTTTTGTACTATAAAGATTTTCGACAGACACTCGTTGGAAAAGTGGTGACAGCGGAGGGGTAATTTAGAGGCATACACAAGATGTTTGTGAAATCACGTTATTAAGCTGTTTTGGTCTAAATAGAAGTTTACTCACAACCTATGGAATGATGGTTGATTAAATATAAAGCATGTATTGTAACAAAAGAATAATCTATTCTTCCTTGCAGAGAATTTGAAAATCAATGCTATGGAGGATTGACTAAAAAGGGCAAACTTTGTACAGGGGATAGGATATTAAGCCAGGAGCTTTAGTAATGAAGTTATGTCAATAATCGAGGTGTAATAACTTTGGTGTACCATCGAGGTTCGAGGGCAAGGGCTGTCATGCTCCATTTCATTACCAACGATGTTTCCATCATAATTACTTACCCTTTACATATACGAAATTCCCGGAAATAGATTGTAAACCGATTAAAGGTCGGAAATATTTCTTTTCCCTAAAATGATTCTAGTAGAAAAATCTTGAAGATTAAATTTAAAACTTCTCTTATTATACACTTTAAAGAATTTAACTGTAAACTCGTAACTGTTGAGTCTTGAATGATGCAAATATATCGTAAATGCGGCAGTTAGGCAACGCCCCTCTTTTATCCCATTCTAGCTAAGACAGGACTAATGTAAATAGTAATGTGAACGATGCTTGCATAACGTCACATTATTTTGCGTCAACCGGTAGCTGTTACGCTGACGTGCTCGTTGCTTTCTAGATCGTGATCCGTAACCGAAGACTCCCAGAAAAAATGTCATCGCGACAGATGGTAAATCAATCAGAAAACGAGACTTGTATTGATATTTATAATTGGCCCTTTCTAAACAATATATCATTCAGAAAAGCAAGAAAAATAGAACCATTCTTTATTTTCTTAATTTTAAAACAGAAAAATATATTTCAATTTGTTTGTTTAACAAAAGTTACTTAGATTTCTACCTTTTAGCTTAAATAGTAGAACTATATATTATATATTAGTAGTATCTTGCACTTACAGGCCAGTGTGACCGATTTTTAATAGTAAACTTGCATGCAGACTTTGCGCGAGCCACTAGCTGGCTTTGCCCCTTCCAACAAATGACTTTTTCAGAGAATTTAAGGCTATAAATGTACAAAATGATCCCAATAAAATGATATTCAGTTTCAGAAGCAGGGAACCTAGGTCATCAATACAATTTTGACTTAAAAAAATTACATATAAGAACATTTAAGTATTTTTTTAATAATTTCAAACACAACGGTAACATATATTCAAATCTAAACTTTCAATTCGAATTTCTTGAAGCACCTTTTTCAGCAATCCAATCTTTTCCATCTCCACATGAAAATACCTTGACGGATGAGGATATCAATAATAACGCTGCTTACGCAGAAGCTGGATTGAAAACTATATTTGTCGCGATTTGAACTGAGATAACCTCTCGGTTGGTTCCAAAATCGATAATACCTATTACCCTCTAATAGCGAATCGAACGGCAGCGCCCACACCGTTCTATCGTTACCCTTCCCCTGACTATCGCCACTCTTTCCCTCTTCATCACCATCCCCATCCCACATCAGCCAACACCACCTCATCACTGAATCGAATAACTTTGCGTCCCTCGCAGATGTAATACGATATTCTAGCAACCTTCTTCGTTCACATTAGGGGTCCATCCTCGACGGAGTCAGCATTCTACTATAGAAGAAATCTTCCTACCAACTACCAACTACCGTAACTCAACCCCCTTTCAAATTTTCTTATCCCCCTTCTCTCTTTCTTTTTCTTTATTCTTTAATCACCACAACCTCTTTTCTTAACGATATGCTCTTAGAAATTTTCTCCGAATAAATTCGAACTAATCCGAAGCAGGTTTTTAATCCAAAGCAAGTTTTCAAATCGATTGAATCCGAATTCATTGAAACAAGAATTGAAAATTGACGTCGAATTCATTTGAATTCACCAATTGATTTAAGGAATTTTTTATGCACTCAAGCCCTCAAGTTTCAAAAATAGAATTTTTAAATAAAAAAAATTTTTTAATAAGTTTGTTACAAGAAAGTTAGCCCTTAAGGTTCTTGAACCACGTGTCAGTTCCAGTTGGCTCCAGTTAAGGATGCACTTATTGGTATGGCTTCCTTAATACTTGATCGATAACATCGTATCACGTTCGAGAAAACTTTTAAACGCTTCACTCTTTCTTCTTACCATCGAGAATAATCTAGCAAACTCTTTCGACCATTCGAATACCTAATACAAGCGAAAGAAACAATTTTATTGATTATTGATTTTGAATCGAAAGACACGTTTCAGATCACAATAAACAATGAAGAATGCAATTAAATCTTGCTTACAATAATATTTTTGGTTAAAACATATATCCAAGTTTTTTAAGTTCGTGCGAGCCACCAGCTGGCTTTTCCCCTTCCACTGAATGACTTGTAGTCGAGATTAAAGGCTTTAAATATAGAAAATGATCTCAATAAAATTACATTATCTTTCAAAAAGAGAAGACCTAAGTCGTCAATACAATTTGAAAGACAAAAGTACGCAGAAAGGCGTACTTTTAATTTTTTCAATACTTTAATTTGAAATATTATATTAAAAATTTGTTTTTAATGAATTGCTGCTTGCTTGTGATTGAAAACGATCCCCGCCAGTTGAAAAAAAAAATCCTCGGTGGAACCCTTCGTTCTAAAAACCTATTTCAGATGCGCGACTTGAATTCAGCCGATAGTTTGTATAGTTTAATGTTGTATACGAATACATTCACGCATGTCTAACCCCAAGATTCGAGCCAAAGCTTCAACAGACACGACACACCTCCGACCTTTCTATCGATCCTGTGGCTGGAGGTTTCGCGCGCCCTCCGCTCTCCTAGAGCTCGGCATGATGGCCTGGTGGGTATGGGCACCCTTAGCCGCAAAGTGCAGTCCTCGGATAGGCAGGAGAGTTTCAAACTTTGAAAGCTCAACTCCCTGCCAGTTCCTTGCATCAGAAGCTGCAATTTTTACATTCAAAGTAGCTTGAAAGCTCTAATTAAGTTGACGATGAGTAAAATTTGTAGACAATGTTCACGATGTTTTAAAATTAAAGGAAAGTTCAGACTACTAAGATAGATGACACACTAATTTCTCGTTTCTTTATATGAAGGGATTTATGTATAGAGTGAAATAGTAAAGATTGGAAAAGACGAGTCCAATATAGAAGCAAACCGAAAGTGGATTAATATAATGCTGTTTTACGGCTTACTCAACCCCTGGCAATATGAAAAGCTTGGAGTTTTACTACCCGGACCAGTGGATTGGTTCATCCATCGCAGTGTGAAGAAAAATATCAATTTATGATCGACTTATTTTGAGCATCAATATTTCTTAATGTATGATCGTTTTCAAGTGACTAATCATTGTTAAAGGGGATCAATCGCTGTACTCATTACTTTAGATGGGGGAAAGGATAAAAGGCAAAAATATTTCGCCTTTAATTCATCTGTTCCTATTGTTTCTAATCTTTTTATCTCTATCTACAGTCAAACGTTTTCTAACACTTTTGATGAGAAACTTCACAGTTTCTTATCAAAACACTGTTAATAAATCCTCAAAAAGTGAAATTCAATCTTTTCTACAATAATTTTCTGGGTTAAATAAATAATATTCATATTTAAACTATTCTAATATTTTTAGATATATATTCAAATTTTGAAAGTTCAAGCAAGCCACAAATCGGCTTTTCCACCTCCATCAAATGAATTTTAGTGGAAATTTGAGGTTTCTTTCATACAAAATGATCGCAATTAAATCATATTGAGTTTCAGAAAGACGAAATCTAGATCTTCAGTACAATTTGAAAAAAAAATGTCCGCTTTGCGGCTAATTTTGCATTAAGCGCTTCGCGCTCGGTGTAATATATTCCTCATGTGCTAAATATTACATTTTTTTATTTCAAAAGAAAGAAAAAAATTTACTTAAGGTTTTATCAACATTAACGTGCACATTCTATTCACCGTATAATAAATGCAACTAATAATTAAAAAGACGATTTAAAGAATTACCTTAATGATTTACCATTCGTCTTATAAAAAAATGTTTAACAATTTTTTTTAACGAAAAAAGTCATAAGGATAAATTGTTTGACTCCCTAAGTACACTACGAATATCCGTGTATAGAATTTGTTAATTAAATACCAAGCTAGCAACTCCACAGCAAAATTGCTTTTTTAAAAAATGTAAAGAAGCCCAGCCATTTTGATTGGTGCCCAAAAATATGAGATATTGGAAATACATAAATTCGATTGTGGAGGTGCTAGCTTAATGGATCTCTTTTTTCTGAATGTCTATTAGTTTTCAGTATCTCAAATTAAAATACGCCTCATCTTCTTTGACTGCAGGAATGTTTCCCGAGATAAGAAAAGTCTTTTGACGAACAGAAGTTGATCTAAAATCAAAAATGAAATTTCATTTTCGACGTCTTCCAGTCAGTAAGAAACTTAAGAGTAGTAATTTTGAAAAAAATCCGATCCCTATCTTACCGACTTAGCTTTTTTTTCAAAATTTCTACTGAAATTAAATTTGAAAACGCAATTTAGTGGTTCATTTCCCATATCCCAAAGTTTGAAAGCGATATATTATTTCGTTTGGCCGTGGTGACTTCGAAAAAAAATTTTCACAAACCACAGGGCAGAGCATGCCCTTAAGTATGGCCTGGGACAATTTTCATGCAGACACACAGATTTGGTAGTGGAGAAGCGAGTTGAGCTCTCAAGGATGGCGAGCCACGAGAGTAGAGGAGGTAGAGAGAAGGTTCGAGGGCAGAAGAGGACACAGCGTGTAGAGAATCGATACCTTCGTGGCTCATGTCGCGGAAGTCGGGCCTTGCCCCACGCTTAACCCTTCGCCGTCTGAGCTCTAGAGAAACATAAAACACAGCTCGTGCTAAGTACGTCGCCGAGTGCAGATTGGAGAATTGCAGATCGACCAAAGTTTCAGTTGTGCTGCAGGTTGTATGTAATTCTTACTTACGGACCTGCTGCGCAACGTTCTGCGCAGAGACAATTTTCTCCAAAGACTATTATTCTGAGATGTGGATGATTGACAAATTGAAGGCAAATTTGAAATTCCAATAACGTAAAAAGTTTAGAATTTAGATGTTTTCTTCTCAAAATAGTATATTTTCTTTTTTCATTTTTATTCCCGAACCAGATAGCCCAAATAAAAAACAAAACAAGACAAAACAAAACGTTATTGTGAAAAGTAGTTGATCCCTTCAGATCATTTTAAACTTATTCCATATTTCCAAAAATCTTGTTGATTTAAAGAATGACATAAGGGTGAGTTCCAAATGAACTAGAGGGATGAAACTTTTCTGGATGGCTTTTAGCATTTAGAACACTTATTATCAACAATACAATTTGGACCCAACAAATTAGGGGAATTTTGGTGAATTTTTTTATTTTAAGGGATGAAATATACTGAGTTCAAAATGCGCGGGGAGATTGAAACTTCGGTGGGTTATTTATTGGATTGTATAAAACTACTTTCCACCAGAAAATTTTGGATCTCGTATGTTTAAGAAAAAAAAAAAAGTTTTTATTTTCCTGTTGTTTAAATCAAAGAAGGGGATACCAACAATAATTGGTGTTCTTCCCCTATGCGGAAATGTATCGGAGCGCGGATAGCACGAAGTGGCATCGCTGTTCATTCCGAGTGCTGACCTCGGCTTTCTCCGGCGAAATTCGTGTACGCTCGGGGAGGCGCATGTAATCAAGAGGTATAAATAATTCCGCGGCTGCAGAGCTATGATCCATAGCCATGATCCTCAGTAGCAGTCGGACTCGGCCGAGGCTCTTTCTGTCGTTATTATATGCCAGCCCGAGTTAATCCGAACAAACTTCGGATTTAAAAATTTCCACATCTTCCATTATTTTACATATTCGATAATTTCAACATTTCAATACACTGAAACTTCGACTTATTTCCCGTCTCGGGTATCTCTCTTTTCTGATTAGCACTAAAGGGGCTTTCACAGATAATCTTGAGGCAAGCAATGTGGTTTAAAGGAGTTCTTTTATTTTTTATAAATAATTTCTAACTCCCACCTGGAGCTACAATCTGCTTCTCCCAAATAATATCTGATTTAATAAAATGTTTCTCGCAAACCACTCGACCAGCTTTGCATAAAACATCGCATTTGTGGCGTAAATTTACATTTTATCACTGTTCAACACAATTTTGTAGTACCGATAGAAATGTAATTTTTGCTCGTTAAATGTTTATGCTTTATACCCACTAGTGCAATTAAATAGTATGCAGTATTTGACATCCATTTTAATTTAAAGTTTATCCATAAACATTAAAAAATAAATAAACGCAATGCACCACAAATACTTTTATATTTTTTATATGGGAATATCATCTAACGTTTTTGTGGGTAAAGTATAGCACAAGTTTTTCTAACATATAGAACGGTCCTTAGGGGGAATAATATCGACGTTTGAGTGCATTTCAATATTGGACTATTTTGAAATTTTTCAATTTGCCAAAACTTAAAGTATTCTCCATTTCTGGAGTTAATAGTCCCCACATTCGCAGTCCAACAAGAAAAATGAGAAGGGCAGCAGTCCGCAATACATAGTTAACTGTAAATCAAACAACAACGCCGGCCACAGAGTGGAATGATTATTGTACAGATATATGCGATGAAGTTTATCCATTCAGAAACAGATTAGCGCATCCCGACGCCCCTCATTGCCCCTCTAACAATGCGCATTCTATCCCCCTCCCACCACTTATACTCCCCACCATCGCCACCGTCTCGCACTTCCAACCCCCTTCCGTTTATCACGGCATTGCGACCTGGTTTAACGATCTAACGAGAAGTCGTAATGCAATTTTAGCAAACCACATGAAGTTCGATACACTCAGAGGAATTTGCACAAACAAGAAGGAAATCCGGGATATTCAATCCGACGTTTATTGCGAAATTTTGGGCTCCACATTTTTTTTTTTTTTTTTGAAAAAATTGCGTTTGTACTGGCTTAACGTTAAGCTGGCACCACCGTGTTGTAAAACACGTTAAAAAATTGTTTAAACAGATTTCTGCTAATGTAATATTTTACCAGCTTAACTGATCAAGAACTGTAATCTTGATCAGTTTAAAGCACAAATCCAATTAAGAAATAATACAAGGTAAAAGAAATTGGCGAAACACTTAAAATATAACAGGAATTAGAACCATTGAAAGCAAATAATGTGCTAGCCAAGATATTAACAAGACTAATCTTAAACAAATGTGGAAATTTCCAGTAGATCAACGGATTGACAAGCCTCGGACGATTATATAATAATCAAATGTAAATGAGTATGTTCATTCGTCAAAAGGTGATCAATTTCTGTTACATTACGATTCATAAAGTGTGATATATTACCAAAAACAATAAGTTCTAACTCAGACTGACGGTCCTTTTATATCTTATCTTCTATTTCACTTTAAAGTCTACTGATGAACTTCTATTCCTTTTCACATATTTTATAATCAATTTCTTAATTTTATTAATACCCTACAATATGGACGACATGTCCTAAATTAAGAGATGGCTGATTCCAAGGAACTGGAAAGCTTATAGAGCACAACCTTTGCAAAATCCGGAGAATCGGCCTATAATTCGACTCAATCCTTGTGATGCTTTCGACCTTGGTAGGAGTTTACGCGTCAGGACCTAACTCTCGTTACATAAAAAAGAAAGAAAAAAAATCGAGTGAACAATAATTTTCTATCTAGCTCAAGGCTGGCCTTTATGGAATTTTGACTCCCGCCTGGAACTTTCTAGATTTTAGTATTAATTTTCCATCAGTGCGAGCAAAGACAACTGGACAAGTGACAAGTGAAAAAAACACACTGTCACAGAGTTTATTAGATAAATAAAAAAAACAATAACACTTTCCATGTAAGTTTTACATAATGGGACTTCAGGTATGCCTTCAAAATTTTCGAAAATCGTCCTTATTTCATACAAACTTTAAAAATTCGAGGTTTGCGAACTCTTTATTCAGAGCAACGGACTCGGCAACGGAACTATTTCATCAGAGAAAGGAAGAAAGGTATGTCCAAGAAGCGGAGAAGGTAATATAGTTGGTAGTGATGACGTGATGCTCTTGGTACTCCTGGTACTCTGGTATTGGATGCTCCCGTAATCAAGTGAGCTAGCGAGCGAACGACTGCTAGAATGCCGTTAGACAACGTTCGATTGTCCTACGCACTGTATCAATGTACGATGACCAGACACATGCATAACTACAGTTGCAGTGCAGAGTTAACACTTCAGAGGTCGCGTTGTGGTACTCAATCGGAAGCGCTATTTAAACCGGAAAAAAGTTCAACTTAGTGCGAATGAACTCAGCGCAGATATTCAATAATAACAGATATTTTCAAACTAAATATTTAGGATATAAACTTCCGAAAAGGGTTTTGTTTCAAGCAAAAGTTGTAGATGTTAAAACTAGGGTATAATATCCGGTAACATAAAATATGTTAATGTATATGATCTAAAAGTTTTATCTAATATATAAGGATATTATTGAACATAATCTCTAGATGTTAGATTTTTATAATCTTCCGCAATTAATTCGTAACATCTGAAGATAATAAACGCCCGTAAAGTGTCATGGCAGGCATGGGTCACCCATGTGTTTTGCTCTTTTCTCAAACACTTGAACGTTTAGTCTCGGACTTTTCATAGATAATTGATTATTAACAAGTTCGTACATTGGAATCCGATTTTAGGAGAAGTAAATATTATAATTATTATTATCAGAATTGCGGTAAGTGATATTTTTTGCTTTAGATTCTGTAAAATGTAGATTAAAATCTTAGTGTTGGTACAAATTTTAATACCTTGCATTATAAATTTTAACATCTTGGATTATAAATGTTAAAATTTATATTCGATTCAATTTATAATCTAAGATATTATCTGATAATATCTTCTCTTTTAACATCTAGAGATTATGGTTTTAATAATCTAGATTGCTGTCCCATAGTTAATAGTCCAAGATTGTACC
>UCOH01012366.1:0-115180 GCA_900474275.1 Synergus japonicus | reverse complement strand
ATTAACAAGTTCGTACATTGGAATCCGATTTTAGGAGAAGTAAATATTATAATTATTATTATCAGAATTGCGGTAAGTGATATTTTTTGCTTTAGATTCTGTAAAATGTAGATTAAAATCTTAGTGTTGGTACAAATTTTAATACCTTGCATTATAAATTTTAACATCTTGGATTATAAATGTTAAAATTTATATTCGATTCAATTTATAATCTAAGATATTATCTGATAATATCTTCTCTTTTAACATCTAGAGATTATGGTTTTAATAATCTAGATTGCTGTCCCATAGTTAATAGTCCAAGATTGTACCTAGTAACATATTTTTCATTACCGTTTACAATCCATTTTTCTCAGTGACAGTTTCTTAGAAAATCAGTAGGCAAAAGGACATTCTCATCCTGAGGATGTCCTAAAGACGTCTTTAAGATATGAGTCGCCTTTTGGACGTCCTCAGGATAATTTTGTAATAATTCTTGTATAATATTGTTTCTTTGCCATCTGTTATATTTGCTGAGTTTTTCCCATTCCTTTTAACAAAACATAAACATTCCCAAATTTTTTAACGACACATCTGCTAATTTAATAGAATGTAAAGCATAGAAAAATACGACACAATCTCTGTAGAGTTTTCTTCACAATTTAGAAATTAAAATTTTAAAGCTAGTCATAAATATAAAAAGGTCTTCCGATTTTTTCTCATCAGAGTGATGGTTCCATCTTAAGCACTTTATGACTCTACCAAAGACCTAGTTCAACAAAATTTGTAATAGCCTTCCAAATTTTCCCACTATGTATAATATTGAAGCTTTCAGTTTTTTTTCCTCTAAAATGAACCTCTAGTACCAAAGAACATTCATGAGTCAGTTAGCTTCTAAAGTGAATTAATCATTGTTCAGTTATTCTTTCTCATTAACAATTTATTTATGAAGTTAGTTTTATTCCTTATATTTTGTAAACCTTTAACTTTCTCATGTACCAACAATAAATAGAATTTTACATTTTGAGTGCGTCTTCGTCTTTGATCACAATTACTAATTTAACACATTGTAGAAGAAAATCATTGTAAAGGGAAATCATGACAAATGGAAATGATAAAGGGAAAGCATAATAAAAGGAAGTCATGATAAAGGGAAATAGTAAAAGGAACTTTTCCGGTAACATCTAAAATCCCTTTATATCTTTAAAATCCGTTAAAAGAATTAGAAAGGTTTTAAAATTCCATGAAATGCGTCTCAATGTTTAGAAATCTTTTAAAATATCTTAAAATTTATTGAAATTCTAGGACAACATTTAAAATTCCTTAAAACCCATTAAAACTCCGAAAACAACCTTTCAAAATACCTGAAAATTTGACGAAATATATTGAAATCCCTTAAAATTCTACAAAATCGTTTTAAAATTCTAGAAATTTTATGTGAATAAAGTTTCGAACGTTCAAATGAACGAAATATTTTTTTTAAATTATATTTTATCCAGAAATATTGTGCCAACTAAAAATAACAATCAGGATTACAAGTTTATTTAATTCTTTATTATTTTCAATGTAAATTAATCAATATTTAAAAACTTTTTGTAGTTACAAATACAATCAATACAAAAATTCCTTCATTTGAACGTTCAGAACTTTTCTATCATGAAATTTTTTCAATTTCAATTTTTTTTTTTAAATATGAAATATTTTGAAATCCTTATAATCTAAAAACAGTACATAAATAACTTTTAAATCTCTAATCCAAAAATTGATTGAATTTCAATTAAATGCTTTGAAATTTGTTCCGTTCCCTCTAAACTTTTGGAAATTCCGAAAAAAATGAAGTGAAATATTTTTAAATTCTTTGAAACCGCTTGAAATTACTCGAATCACCAAAAATTGTCGAAGATTGGAACCTTTGCAAAAAAATTAATCAATTTCTTTTAAACTCACAATCACTAACTTTAATTAATTACTGCTTTTTAATCTCAAAAATTTCTATATACCAAAATTTTAATAATTAAAAGATAAATACGTAAAATCTCGAAAAAAAACTCCCCTCACTGATTTTTTATCATAAAAAGTCCGTTTGTAGAACGTACCATCATTCCAGGCGACGAGAAGTAGCCTTGGCGGGGTGGAAAAAATTTTTTCCCTACAACAATGATTTTTGGGCCTCAGGCCCTGATCTCAGTCCCGCCATCTCCCGTCCACTTTCTCTCTAAAACCCTCTTCGAAAAATCACTCTCGCTACTTCCCCTCTCAATGAACTTCTTCCAAAAATCACTCCCCACTATCACAAAACTCACTTCGAAACTCGAAAAAACTTCATCCAATTGCCCGTTTCAATAAATTAAATTAAATTCTCCACTAAACTCGCGAATCGACAAATTCGCAGTCATAAAAAAAAAAAAAAACCAATCACTATCACTTTCTCAGTCCTCGATATAACAGCAAGTCATCATAGTGCGGGGCCTTATCCCGCTCCCGCCTAAAGTCCATCTTGAGTCTCTACCACCTCCACAAAACAATCCTCCAGTCCCTGAGTCACGTGGGCCGCCACTCCGATCTCGATTTCAGTCCTCATTCAATCAACAGGTACTCTTCCTCCGATCCCATTTCCTCCATTTTTCCAGTTTAGGACTCATTACCACAATTTCTTTCAGCCAAGATATTAATCGCAATCTGTATTACTATTAATGTTATTAATATTCTCAAATCCGATTCGTAAGTCCTTCCTCACAAGAGAATCCGCGTACTAATAATAATTACGCGCTTCTCGACCCGCTTCACCTATTTCCGTCACCTCCAAGCTTCGTATATTTAGTTGCCCCTCATCGTCGACTTCTGATTGTGAGATCTTGTTTGCAATTTGCATCGAGGTCCTGTACCTGAACATGAAAAATGCACTGCTCGTTGGCACGTCGTGGTGTCCCCTCCCGTTTGTAAGAGAGGAAAATAGACAAATAGTGTTGAGTCGAAGGGTGGAGAGGGGGAGGAATGGATACGTGAAGAGAAGAGAAGAGAAGAGAGAGAGAGAATAGGAATCGCTCGCCCTCTCCGAGTCCCAAGTCCGCGGGCAATTGACTCCCGCGCGTCCGGACTCGCGGCTGTCGTGTGGCACGCGTGAGGGGAGGGGGTGGGGGTCCAGTGGAGAGTACGCCAACCGACGGAGGAGGAGGAGGTGACCGGCGCGTGCCACTATACGCCAGCAGGTGGACTGCGCGTGCCCAGAATCTCTCCCTCCTTCCTTTTCACTCCCTCTCTCTTTCTTTTCGTTCTCTTTTTTCCTTTCGTTCCGAAATCTTCAGCGTCGTTACTTCCTCCGGTCAAATACCGTTACTTTTTTAAATATTCCTCTATATTAATTCCTTATTGTTCCTCTGTCTGCAGTTTTTCTCTTTCTCCCTCTCGACTCGATTCTCTGCTTGAACCAAATCGAACCTCAAGGTCGGGTCGACACGAGTTCGATTGCTCCCCTTTCTCCACTGCCGAGTTCTCCTCACGAGAGACGAAACTCGATAATCGGAGAAGCGAGCGAGCGCCGAGTTTCATAATATTTACGCAAAGCGAGCCGATAACGTCAGAACTCGATATCTCGATGAGCTCTCGATCCAATCCATTCTCGACCGGTGTCGTAATTCCTCAACTTAATTTTACAAACTCACTTTTCACTCACTGGCTTCTCTTCTGCCTCACAACTCGAGGATTTTTTTATTCAAGATTTTTCGAGACTTTTTTTTCTCGAAACTATTATTACTCGAATTATTCCTATTTTTCTCGAGAGTATTTTTCAGTAGACTATTTTTCAGTAGAGTATTTTTGAAGAGACTATTTTTCGATAGACTATTTGTTAGAATTGGATTTATTCGATATATGAAAATCAGGAGGTGAGAACTTTTTTTGGAATCGCACGTCACTGAAGGGGGAGTGAGGGTTCTTGAGGAACTGTCACGCGCACGTGGTTAGAGGGATTCGAGGCTGGGCGAAATCACGTCCCGCAATAAAAACAAACCTGACGCCTCGACGAGTCGCCAGCCACTGACTACATGGAGTTCACTCGAGAAATAGACTCGCTTCGGCAAAGCTCGCCGCCACTCGTATCGGGTCGTATCGGTCCGATACGAGAAGAAGAAGCGTATTATAGAGCTCGTGCAATGCCTGTCTGCCTGCCTGCGTAACCACCGCCAAGTCCACCACGGCAAAACTTGGGGCCACGCTGACCCCTTTGCATTCCTCGTTAAGTCTGAAAGTCTGACCTCAACCGGATTACCTTTGTTTTTCACTTTTTTACAATCTCACTAGAGAATGTATTAAATTTGTGAAAAATTGACCTCCCCCCCCCCGTTTTTGACAACTGTCCACGTTTTGTGACCCCCTGAACCCGAAAAAATGTTTTTACGTATATGTCTGTCTGTAAATTTTTAGTTTATACGCACGATAACTTTAGAAACAATTGACCGATTCACTTGGCCTTTAGTATACTCTTTTAATGTCATAAAATGAAGGTCAAGTTCTTCAAACAGGCATTTTGAATGAAAATTCAAAAAATTAAAGCAATTTATTTTAGTTTACCAATTCTATACACGGATATTCGTATTACTCAGAAAGTCGAATAATTTATCTATTATATATATATATAACCATATATATATGGTTTTCTTCGATAAAAAGAATTGTCAAACATAAAATTTCAAAAATTAAAAAAAAATATATTGAAATTTTAAGCCAAATAATTAATTATTTATTATATATTGTACAAAATAATTTTAAAAATTCAACTTGTCCGTCAAAAAACATGAGACATGAGAAAATATTACAAAAAAACTAGAATTGGTGCTTCCAAAGATTACTGTTCAAATAAAATTTCTGTTAATCATTTTTTTTTATAAGAGCAATAAAAAAATTTACAAAACAATTGAACACAAGTTTAAGAAATTTAAGAATTAAAAAAAATAGAAGTCACAAGAATTCAAATAATTTTAAAAAAGTTCAATACAATCCACTTAAATTCATAAGATTCAAAAGATTTAAAAAATATTCAAGGAATTCTCAAATATTCGCAAGAATTAATTATACATTAATTAGATAGTTATCTTTATGTACACAATAAGTAGTTACCTAAATACATTTTTTCATTTTAGTTCTCTTAAACTGTATATATTAATAACTAAATACTTACAGCTCACAACCGAAAAAATTTTCAAACCTTCCCTTATTAGTCAAAAATGTCAGGAACACTCACCTGAAACAAAAAAAAATTAATCAAATTAGTTCCTCTTAATATTTTTGTCTGTTTTGGGAATTATATAAATACAAATGAATGAAACATTTTTCTGTAACTTTGATTGATTCAAGTTCTTACAGAAAGGAAATTCACGTCTGACCAAACTGCGGCAGTACTACTTTAAAACTCCTTTTACACTCTAAATAAATTTAAAGTATGTAATGCAGTATATTTTTACCATCAAATATTATTACTAAAAAATCATATTAATTCTACACAATGCATTTTTCTTTTGTTAACAATAATTTAAAACGGGTTGTCTAATTTCAAGATACTATAAGTGATTTAAAGTATTTTTAAGGAAATTCTAAAATTTCTTCGAACTTTTAAGATTATCAAGAGATTTCATAAAATTTCAAGACTTTTGATTGTTTTTAAAAAAATTGCAAACGACGTAAACCTATTTTAAAAAATTGGAAGGATTTTAAAGAATTTTAAGAAATTAAAAAAAAAAATCAGAAAATCTTAAATATTTTCAAGAAATTTCTCAGGAATCCTAAGAATTCAAGTGATTTTAAGGAATTACTAGAGATTTGACGGGATTTTAAAGTTTATTTTTAAGAGATTTGAAAATACTTCCAAAGTTTCCCTGTATAAGTAAATTTAAGAATTTTTTTATATAAAAAGAATGGAAATTTACTTAGTAAAAATCAAATAGCAGTAAAAATAGAGCCATTAAATCAAAACAATAACAATTTTTACTGATTAAACAGAGAATTTGACTGATATTCAGTAGTTTTCACAGATTCATCAGTGAAAATCTTTACTAATTTAATTCAGACACCGACTTTACACTTTGAATCAGTGGAAGTTCACTGATTTTCAGTGACTTTCTTTTCAAGATTCCATTCAATGAAAATTCATTGAGAATCAGAGAAAAGTCACGGAAATTTTCAATAATTACCTAAAAATACTCAGTAATTGTCTCTAATCTGATTTATCACGTGAGAAAAGAGTGACTTGGAATCAGTAAAATTTCATTGATTTTTCACTGATTCAAGTTAAGATTCAAGTTAAAACTATATTCAATAGTTTTTCACTAATCTATGAGTAAAAATCCTTACTGATTTGATTAAATGAGCCATTTTTGATTGTGGGTTACTAAATGAAATCAGTAACAATTCTGCTTCCTCATAGGGGAAGCTTTGTTTTCGATACATTTTCTAAGATTTTCAAAATCGTTTAGTTAAACTTTACTCACGTGATAAATGTCTAATACAACATTCTAATCAATTGTCCACCAATATCTCAAAACGTGCCAAAAGATTCTTCAAAATATTGAATTTTAACATTTTTATGCAGATTTTGAATTTTCGTAAAATCGATTTTTCGATTATAACTTCTCAAATAATGAAAATTCAAAGCTTATGTAAGGGAAAGAAAGATTCCTTGCGTCGAAACAAATCGATTGACCTGTATGATTAATGAATTTGATTGAATTTGAAGAAAATTATGATTATTTTTAATTTTGAAAATCGTTAATGTTTCCTCTAGGAGGAAGTAAATTTATTTGCAACATTATCATAATGAGGAAGCAAAGTGCTAAAAAATGAGCACAAAAAATATAAATATAATTAAATGGAATATCCGAGATCGAATACACAGCTAGTTTACAAAATCATTAGTAAATTTGACTGATTCATATTTAAGAGATCGGCTTTTCAATATTCCCATCAATGAAACTCGTAAACAAACTGGTCTTAATGACTGATTTATCAGTTGAAATCGTTATAAAATTGATTGAATCAGTTAAATTGTTACTAATTTAGATTTAGAGAGCCGCATCACAATGGGATATGATAGCAACAGAATGAGCGAGAGTGTACATTCAGTGGCAGTATTTATATCTCGTGACCTGCCGAACTGCGATTTATTCGTGGATTGCGCATGCGCACATAATTTGCAATATTCTGAATGGCGAAACTCGCCGTCAGCAAATTCCGTCTGCCTAACAAAGCCAGACGTACACAAGATTATCAAAAGTCTCGCGCTCGTAAGTCTCGAGATAAATCAAGAGCATCTTTTAAAATAATTTAATCATTGAGTAATTTAGGTTTTCTCTAAATAAATCAGAATTTTATAGTTTAAATAAATTAGTAGTTAAGATTTTCACTGAAAAAATCAGTAGTTTAGGTTTTCGCTGAATAAATCAGTGGGTTGAGGTTTTTTCTCCGATATAATCAGTAATACAATTTCTACTGAATGAATCTTTACTCTTTCACTGATTTTCAGCTATATGTTTTTGCGTAATTGAAAAATGTCATATTCTACAAAATATTTCCACTTCCAAGATTAAAGAATTTTTCCATTGACACGCACAAACTTTTCGAACAATTTTATGCGATTTTATGCGACTCCTTGTACAAATCGTATGACATCATCGAATTGTGGGTGTCGTCATGGCACGTGAGAAGAAAGCAAATTACGAGTTTCTTGTTTAACATTCTTTGATAAAGATGTTTTGAGATACAAATACTAAAAAACATCATAGTTACATTCTGAATTGTTTATGTCATTTTAATTTCAATCAAATTAATTCAAACGAATTTTTAAATTAAATCTCTTCAATTCTCCTTATCTTAAAATCTATTGAAAACATTTTCTTTGGAATTGCTTGAAATATTTTACTATAAATATTTGAAAATTCTTAAAATTTTTTTTTTTGAAATATCTATTTTAAAATAATCTGAAAATATTTTAAAATCATTTTCAAACTTTTCAAATATTATGAAAATAGAATTTTAAAAAATATAATTTAAATATTTTGAAAGCAACTAATTAATTATATTACTATAAAAAAAATCCCCACTTCTCTATTCCTTTCTATCTCTTTCAATCCTCACTTATACTATATCCCTTTCTATCTCTCCTCCTTTTCCATCTGAATTCACTCCTATCTATTTTAATCCCTACTTCTCTATTCCTTCCTATCTCTTTCAATCCTTACTTCTACTATATCCCTTTCTGTCTCGCCTATTACTATTTATCTCTTTCTCCTCCTTTCCCACCTCAATTCGCTCTTGTCTCCTTTAATCCCCACTTCTCTATTCCTTTTTATCTCTTTCAATCCAATTATACTCCATTTTATTTCTCGCTTATACCTTTATATCTCGTTGTCAATCACAATTCGCTTTTATCTCTTACAATCCGCAATGCTACATTCCTTTTTATTTGTCGCCTATTCCTATCTATCTCTTTCTTCTCCTTTTCCATCTGAATTCGCTCCTATCTCTTTTAATTCCTACTTCTCTATTCCTTCCTATCTCTTACAATCCTCACTTCTATATTCCTTTACATCTCGCAAAAAGAGATAAAAATAGATTGACATGGAATAGGAAAGAAAGATTTAGAGAAAATTTTATTATCTATATTTCAATCCTGAAGATTGAAAATGATTCAAATAATTAAACTTTCTATATTTCTACTTTCAACCAGGTGATGATGTTGATATAATGAAAACCGTATATTAATACACTCGAACCCGTCACATTTCACCGCATTCCTCTCTCAAATTTCACCAGTATCTTTCTCACTAAACACGTGATATCACTGCGCATGCCATGAATTTGGTGCAATTTGAAGGGACCACTGTTTTGGATTTCGTGAAATTTAAGGAAGTCGAGTGTAGGAGAATTCATACCATAGAAAGAACGACGATTGCCGAGTCAGAACTTAGAAGTTGGTTCAGATGGCTATCAGATCTCGGATCTTAGAAGAGAACGGTCGACGGTCATGAATCATTGACTCAAGTGGAAGAAAGTAGGGGTACATATTTAGAAAAGCATGGAGAAGGACTGGTGATGGAAGGAAGATGGTGGATAAGAGATCGAGAGGACGAAAGGAAGCGCTGAAGGGCAGGAGGGGGTCGAGGTGAGCAACAGTGTTTACACTTGGCGGCCGGCAAACGCTATCCACGATCCCAGAAACCAGACCACGACAACGCACAATACGCTACAGAAATACGGACAACGTACAGCAATACACTGTTGCCTCTGTTTAGAAACCACGCCCGGTTTCTTAGTTTCTTCCGCTTGGCGCGGACACGAGTGATAATTTTCGAGAAAATCAGTGATACATCGATTTTCATTTTAAAAACCCCCATAAAATAAACCGTGTATTTTTATACTGTCAAGGAAAATTTTAAAGGGAAATAATGAAAGGAAATGGTGAAGGGAGAAAGTTTCTTTCTTTTGACAGTTTCATGAAAAAATAAAAAGGTTTTACTGGACCAAAATTCCTAAATCATTCAAGTTTCATGAAACTATTCATTTGGCCAAAGTTTCATAAAACTTTACAACCCTACCTACATCCTGTTCATTATTTTGACTCTGACGAAGTTTCTAAAGTTACACGAGGCCACAGGATTGGTGGAAATTTTAACCACAATCCCCTCCCCCCGATCCCCGTAGAATCTTGTTGCAAGAAATTTCTACGCTTCGCGTAAATTAACATCAACTTTATTCAAAATTAAGGTCATGGATTACTTATCTGATCCCTACTTTACCGATATTTTGAATTTGAAATTTTGTCATTTCACTGGAATTTAAAATACTCCAACATGTAAATTTACCGAAATTTAAAATTCCCGAAATGGAAATTTCCCAACATTTCATCAAAAATTCCCGAAATTTTGCTTT
This sequence comes from Synergus japonicus, assembly GCA_900474275.1. NCBI lineage: Eukaryota > Metazoa > Arthropoda > Insecta > Hymenoptera > Cynipidae > Synergus > Synergus japonicus. The sequence goes on along the minus strand of UCOH01012366.1, from coordinate 105,283 downwards.
AAAATTTCTGTCCAAAACTTTTGAAAATTTTAAGTAAAAAAAATTTTGAACAAAAATTTCGGAATTTTATGTCGGGAAATTTCAATTTCGGGTATATTTAACTTTGGGAATTTTAAATTTCCGTAAATTTCCTTGATTAAAAGTACTTTTAAAGTAATGTTAAATGATTACAGAGATACAGATTAACTGAATGGATTATAAATAAAAGAATTTAGAAATTTGCACAAATTTAAGGGCATGTGATACTTACCATATGAACAAGTTTTTAAATCCGGGTTTTTTTTTCTACAATTTTTACATTTTCAAAAAAACTATAGTTCACATCCGTCAAGAACGTGAACACGGATGGATATTGACTAAATTTTTTTTTTGAAAATGTAAAAATTATAGAAAAAAACCCGGGTTTAAAATCTTGCTCATATGGGTTAGTAACACATGTCCTTAAATGATTTGCTTCCTCATAGAGGAAGGTTTGTAGTGGTGACAAAATCCAGTTTCCAAAAAAGGGTTTTTTGATCATATTCCATGGACAATATATCTAATAGAGATAAATAATGAAATTTAGGATATTTATTCCACTATATACTTGGTTGAATTTCCTACAAGGATTTAACAAAGTATTTAATTTTCCAATTTTTTGTAGTTTCATAATTTTAGTAAAATTGATTTTTCTACTATAATTTCTCAAAAAATAAAAACTTAAAGCAGATGTCAGGAGAAAAAAGATTCCTTATATCGAGACGAATTTTTGTATTCAGACGAATCGATTGACCTATAAGATTAATATATTTCAGTGAAAAATAAGAAAGTTATGCTTTACTATACTTTTCAAAAATGAATTTTTCGACTATAACTTCTCAAATAATCAAAATTTAAGGCTGATGTAAAGAAGATAAACTTTTCTTTGTGTTTTCACGATTCAGTTGGCCTAATGTTAATTCACCTGATTAATTAATTAATGCTTCTTCTATGAAGAAGCAAATTATATTTGCTTTCATGAAGCAAAGTATTTATTGAATGAGCACAAAAGTTCAAACAACTTCACAGCTAGTTTTAACATGTAAAGGTATTTTAAGCGATTTTATGGAATTTTGAAAGATTTCTTTCAAATTGAAGATTTAATTCCCAGTGTAAAGTTTTGTTTAGGGTAAGAAGAATCCATGTGTTTCAGCACGCTGCATTCTGCAATCTGCAGCAACCGTGGCCGCTGGAATGATGCTTGCATAAAGTGGTGGAAAATTTGGGTTTCTATCCGTAAAAGCGGGGAAAGAAGATCAATAAAGTGGTATGCCATACCGGTGTCGGTGCTCTGGTGTGTGTCGTTCGTTGTAGTAGCGGGTGGCTGGCTGGTGTGTATTATTAAGCGGAGGTGTGGAAACGGAGAGGGCAGTAGGGTGCGGCACACAGAAGAGTGGGAGTGAGTGGTGATTGGAGAAGGGAGAAGCGGGGGAAGTGAGAGCTAGATCCACGAGATCCACAGATGGCGAGAAAGAGAGGAAAAGGGAGAGAGAGAGAGAGAGGGGGGGGGGGAAGGACAAGAAGAAAAGGAGGCGCAGAAAATATGGAACAACCATATAAAAAAAAATCGTGTGAGGAATAGAGGGCGTACAATTCCACGAAGGAAAAAGGAGGCAGAAAACAAACTAGTGTAGGAAGGGGACCATAAGGGAACAGGGAGGTCAGAGGGGAGGTGAACAGTGAGCCTCGAGTCTCGAGAAGAGCAGAGTAGCAGACTACAGAACAGATATTAACTGAAAGTGACTGTCGGCCCGAGCAGAACGTAAAAACTTTCATGGGGTCAGCGCAGACTAACCGTCACTAATGTGTTGCAGAAATAGAGATCAGTGACTTGTAAATGACAGATTTAATGAAACTTAGGAAAGAAAAACACTAGAGCGTTTTTACATTCTCATCACTTATTAAAGAAAGGTTCGATCTGTGCAAACGTTGACCCCGTCTTTTTGCAGACTATCTCTACGCTTGGAAAAGTCGGAATCCAAAGGAAGAAGGCTTGGTAAACAACATATTCACTGATGAGAGAAATTTTTGGTTAATCGAATAAAAGATTTGATTGTTCCAATCACATTTTCTTGTTGCTTGATTCAATATAGACATTTGAGATTCGTAACTGCACACGGAAAAAACTGTATGGATGAGACAATCAGAGAAATAGTAAAATATGGTACTACAACCACAAATATTATTTGATAACAAACCCAGTATGTAGCATCTATTATGAAATAGTTGTGACAACTATTTAGTAATAGTTGCCACAGATGGCTGTGGTTGTGGCAACCACAATCGTGGTAGTGGAAACCATAAATTTAAATTGTACCATATTTTACTATTTCTCTGGTTGTCACATCCATACAGTTTTCTCCGTGCACAGTTTGAGAGTATTGTTTCTGATAATTAGGTGTAGCAATTTTATAATTTAGAAAGTTGTAAACATAATAATTAACCTGTTCTGTATGTAAGCACAAGTCGAGAATAAAGTTAAGAGGCAGTTGGATTGATACCTAATGGTGTAAGATTGGATTATAAATGAAGAAGATTGTTTTATTAATATTATTGTATTCTTAGCGTGAATATTATTCACGTACTAATGAGGGGGTTAGTAATGAAATGTAGAAACCTATCAGGACAGTCTTCTTAAGCTATTATTTGTCTTGAAGCATCTACAGAGTTTGGTTCACTATCATTTATTTAAAGTTCTGTAAATTGACAATTTTTAGCTTGAGTACAACAAACAAAAAATTAATAGTTCAATAATTCAAAACATCTCCAAAATTATCAGTAGTTCAAAAAATAAGAATATCTCTAAAAACAAAACAAATTTTGTCAACAAAAGATAGTAATCAACAAATATGAATATCTCTAAAATTGATCAATAGCTCAAAAAACAAATCAGAACATCCCTAACATTATTTTTTAATAGAATCTTTGAGATTCATGTACACTGGGATTTTTAGAAGCTAAAAAAATCAGTTTTTCAAAGCAGACAAACATGAAAGTATCGAAAAACATAAGCAGTCCACAAACACTATCATTTTTTACTATTTCTTCACCTATTAACAAACCAAAATATCTCTAAAAACATTAGTAGTTTAAGTGATGAAAAAATTCGTTGACCCAAACAAACATGAACATATTTAAAAAGATTAGGAGTTCAACAAATTGATGATTATAAAAACCAATATTTAATGAAAAACCACTTCTAAAAACATCAGTATTACAACAAACACTATCATCTTTTACCACTTTACCATTTATCATCAAACCAGAACATCTATAACATTGTGTTTTAATGGAATCTTTGAGATTTATGTCCATTGTAGTAGTATTTAATGAAATACCACATTATTCCGTATGATTGAAAACAACGAGAACTGATTTGGTGACAACGATAAATGCATAAATGCTCTTCTTTAAAAAAGGATTAACTTAAGGACCTGGTTGTGACTGATTATGACAGGGTTGAATGGATATAGTGTGAAAATGATGACTGCTTTGAGAGATTTAGCAACATAATCATTGTTGGCTTTAGAGGCGTGTGTTTCTGATGCGGATGGTTGAGTGCCACTGTTCGAGCCGCATTCCCTTTGTGCAGTCATTGGCGTAGCAGTGTTTACTCTCTTGGGAGCAACTGAAGTGAGATCAGCAGAGAAGAAAGAGGCTCAAGAGTGTACAAGCAACGGAACGCGAAGTCGTCTCAATTTATTCCGTCGATGCTGTGATGCTACACTGCTAACCTCTCCCCTCACCCACAACTATCAAAAGGCTCAACAATCTTCAACTGTCCATGTTTCCTCTTACGTACATACTACCACGTGCGATTCTTAGACTCAAATTAGTACAAGTCTTTCATGAACAATAGCGGACTAATAATCTCTGGTTATGAAGTCATCTCCTTCAAACAATAAGCAACGTTACCAGAAACAATAAGAGAGTAAAAGAAAAGATTCAGGAAAGTGAGTGTTTCGACAATATCAATAGTGTCATCTTCAAAAATCACCCAATAGAGATGATCTTTGAAGCAATTTTTAGGAATCTGTTCGAGGATTATGGTACAAGTTCTATCTGAAATGTATGGGTTCATCTTTAAAAGTGTAATTTTAATGTTTGCTATGCAATTTTAACTATTTGGTTGTTGTGGAGATATTGTCTTCAGATTTAATTCCTCTAGCTAATTTTTTTAGTCTGTTCTTTCTATAGGAACCCCCCACTTACGAGACTTTCACTCCGCATCTTCCAACGCCCTCTCGAGCACTCGAGCATTCAAGCTGCTCAGCTTACTTCCACCCTCAACAACCTCAATTTTCAACCCCTTTGCCCCTTTGTCCCAATAGCTTCAACATTGCTTCTATACTTTATCAACTCATCCCTAGTCTCAGCTCCACCTTCGTCTCACTAGTAAATTCCCTCAGCCAAGAAAACTTTCTTGTCCAGTCTCTTCTCTCTCACCTCATTTTGGTGCGAACTAAGTTCCAACTTGAATTCCTTATTTGAGGAGTTTGGTTATATTGTATTTGGAGATAGGGAGGAATTCGTGGGTAGAGAATTTGTAGTGGGTGTATAAATATTATTGCAAACACAAAAACCTAGTGATTACTGCAATCACTTGCAATCATCTATGATCACTTGGAATTCATTATGAAAATGAAGTTTTCAACGTTTACGTCAATGAAAAGTTATTATTTTTTAAAAAGGACGAAACCTAAAATCTGACTGCACTAAATGGTTCCATTTGATGTCAAAAGACGTACAAAATAGGTTTCAACTCCCTACATTACTAGGATCACCTCCAAATCATTCCTTAAGTACAAAAAAAATCATAGCAATTCCCCAAACTTCACGACTTAAAATTTTATTCTTTTAAATAGTTTCATTTAAGGCCCAAGGAAGCTCAAAATAGTTTCATCCACCTAAACCCTTAGGTTCACCCAAAAAATCAACCGCTAAGAACAAAAACTAGCTGTCAAGTTGTATAAACTTTTGTACTCATTCAATGAGCACTTTGCTTCCTCATAGAGTAATTACAATAAAGCATAAATTATTTATTTTTCAATGAAATGCATTAATCTTATAGGTCAATCAATTTGTCTAGTCACAATGAATCTTCATTTCCCTTACACCAGCTTTAAATTAATTTTTTGCAACACCCACCTCTAAAGTTGTACTTTATGTGCCCCTAAGTTATGTGTAAAGTAGGTCTTTAAAGCTCAGTAACATCACCGTAGAGAATGTACTTTCTTTATGCACGCTGACGTCACAGGTGTGTGTAAAGTATACCTTTTACGCACAGGTGACAATTTTACACATTTTTCGCAAATTGGTGACTTTAATCACAACCAGATAACTCTGGTAAGCAATTAACCTAAGGGGCACATAAAGTGCAACTTTTTCGGTTGGGTATTACCGGATTTATAATAGCCGAACCTATGTGAGTACCTGTCGATTAACAAGAAATAAATATATGTCTGGAGTGAAACTTGTTAATTAATCGCTTAGTTTGTTATTTTATGGGTCTTCCCAAGTCCCACGCCTTACTTGCTTGATTTTATATAGTCGATTGCTCTAATATACGAGTTAGCTTGACAATTTTGATTATTAGTTATTTAACCTCGCTAATTGGGTAATTTAGATTAGCTGGCGTCCAACTTCTTTTGTTTTATATCACTTTTCTTATTTCTTTGGGGCCCCGGCAGGCACTGACCCAGCCCAGGTCAGTGCCGGGTGAATGGTGGGAATTCTTATTTATATAAATTTGCTACCTTCTCATTTGGCTCATTATGACTTTTCTTGTATTTAGGGGATGATTTGGGGATGATCCTAGTATGATATGGAGTTGAAACTGTTTTGTGCTTCTTTTGAAATTATGATTTATGATTTTTTGTGCTCTAAATTTGGATATCTTTTTTTTTGAAAAAAAAAAAAAAGAATGTGAAGAAATACCGAAAACATAATTCATGAAAATTCCAATTTCCGCAAAATGCAAATTCTCGAAATTTCGAGTTTATGAATAAAAGTAATATTACTGAAAATATTTATTAATGATGATAGAAAATTAACAAAATTTCAATTTCCCGAAAATATAATTTTTCCTGTAAATTTCGTAAAAAAATATAATATTTCGACATGATGCATCGACGTGGAATTACCCATCTTATCATCCATCCCCCTTTTACAAAACTACACCTTGACTCCTCTGTCTGCCTCGTACCACCAACACGGGAGCTAAAAGAGAGACGACAGTGGGTTTTTCTCGGTGCAGCATAATAAAAAAAAAAAGAAGGTAGAAAAGGAGTGGGAGTGATAAGAGTGAAGCCTTTGCCAAAGTATACGAGTATACCTGCTGCAACTGAGAGCACTCTCTTTCAGTCTATCCTTCTGAACCGGAAACCAACGGTTTTCAGACTAAAAGCAACTGTGTTGATGTGAGAAGAGCTTTTTTCATAAGGAAAGATATAATCTTTAGAGAAAGGAATATGTCAGCTTTAAAACTATTCTTCGATTCTAGTAGTTGACTGAAGAGAGGCACTAGAAGTCTTCAGAAATCACCTGAAGTCGCTTGAAGAACACAAGAAGTCTTCTCAAGTTACCTGAAGCCCTTTAAGTACTCCGAAATCTTTTGAATTCTCCTATAATTCACTTCAAGTATTCCGAAGTGATTCATTAAAGTATTTTGACGTCAGTAATAGTCACTGTAATTCTTCTGAAGTCTGATTAAATAATTACTTGACTTCTAAAGTGTCCTGAAGTAACTAAAAATCTTCTGCAGTCACCCTCAGTCTTAAGAAGTTACTTGTAGTCATCTGAAGTCTCTCGAAGTCTCATGAAATAAAGAAGTCTTTTAAGGTCATATGCAGTATTTTAAAATCAATAAAGGATCCTAAAGGTATTGAAGACTCCCTTTGAAGTGATTTCTGAGGACCTTAACTGATTTCATGAGACTTCAGAAGACTTCAAGTTACTCCACGAGTCATGTGAATAAAGTTTCTAACGTTCAAATGAACGAAATATTTTTTTTTAATTATATTTTATCCAGAAATATTGTGCCAACTAAAAATAACAATCAGGATTACAAGTTTATTTAATTCTTTATTATTTTCAATGTAAATTAATCAATATTTAAAAACTTTTTGTAGTTACAAATACAATCAATACAAAAATTCCTTCATTTGAACGTTCAGAACTTTTCAATCATCACGAGTCTGAATGAACCTTTAGAAACCTTCTGATGATTTCAGTAGATTTCAAAAGTCCTCTAATGATTTCAAGAGACTTTATGATTCCTCACAAAGATTTTAGTGATTTAATATGCCTTCATACGATCTTTAGTAACTGCTTGAGACTACAGGTAACTTCTTCTTCTTTTTTGGGAATTTAATTAGCACTAGGTACATAGGGATTTCCGAGTTGCTGCAGAAGGCTTTCAGTAATTTAATGAGACTTCCGGGGATCTGTAGTGATTGCACAAGATTAAAGGTGACTTCAAAAGATTTCTAACCATAAAAAATAACTTCATAATACGTCTAAGGACTTCAGTTGACTTCATAAGAATTTTAGTGATTTCATGAAACTTCGGGTGGCTTCAAAAGAACGGCTTAATGAAACCTCAAAGAACTTCTAGTAATTTTAATAAGATTTTAGATTTCTAATGACTTCAGAAGAATTTAAGTTACTGCAAGAGACTTCCGAATACTTAATGGGACTGCAAAAGACTCCTAATGATTTATGACACTCCATAAGAATTCTAGTGACTGTAAGATATACTTAATGCGACTTCAAAAGACTTTGAGTGGTTTCATGAGACTCCAGATGACTTTAGAAAGACTTCAAGTGATTACATAAGACTTCATAAGAATGCAAGAGACTTCAGAATAATTAATCTGACTTCAAAAGATTTCTACTGATTTCATGACACTTCATCTGATTTAAATAGATTTTAACTGATTACAGTAGACTTCAGATGACTTCAAGAAAGTTCCAGTGGCTTAAAAACACTTTAAAGGATTTATATTGATTTGATGAAACTTCAGAAAACTTCTAATGACTTCAGAAGACTTCATAAGAATTCTAATGACTGTAAGAGACTTCAGGATATTTTACTGATCGTAGGTAATTTCCAGGACTTCTGCTTCTCGGTTTTTTTTTTGACAACAATGAGAAAAGACGAAAAGGGTTGATAAATTATGTTGAAACCTTTGATTTGGAATGTTTCAAAGGTGGGTGCTTTCATCTCGTATTGCCGTACAGCGTGCATCGTAACACGTATAGCCTACAACCCCACACTATCGGCCCACCCCCCTCCCACACTACCCCCACCGGTTCCATCCTGACCAACCGGCTGTTTACTGTTTGGCCTCCTGGGATATCGATCCCAGTGGCGTAAGAACTTCAAGCAGAGCCGCCAAAGGGTGAGAGGTGAGAAACTCAGAGAGTATGCGGAGAGGTTTTCGAGGGGGGGGGGGGCGAACAGTTGGATATGGAGCAAGATACGGATCCAGAGACGTAAAGAAGAAAGAGAGAATGAGTTTTGACCGCGGGCGGATAGCAACCCGGCAAAGTCGCTTCTGTATAAACCCGAAGATGGTCTTCTGACCCCGAGATACCCCGAGTTGCCACCACTTGAGTAAATTGACTCTCTGACGAACTCGCGACCTGAGTAATTATTTCAAGGATTTAAGATTGTCAGTATTTGATAAAAAGTCACATTACCGACGAGATTTCAGTGGACTTAATACACTTAAGGATTTGGAGGGAAATATTTAATTGGACTCGTAAATTATCCACCAGAGGGCATAAAGTTCACCTTTCTCACAAGCGGTGACACTTGCGCGAAAAAAAACAATTTTTAATTTTCTAACTCCTAAACAGGTATTTAAAGAAAAGATGGAATTCACGAAATTTTCCAACTGTTTAGAGTTTAGAAAATTGAAATGGCAAACGGACTCCAGCCGATAAATATAGTTTTTGTCGATGTATCACAGCTTGTGAGAAAGTCGAACTTTAGCCTTCTGGTTGACAATTTATGAGTCATATGATTTTTGACGAAGAGAATCGTTCAAAATTAGGCGTTTTAATTGTTTGGTAATATATTTTTACGATTTTTCCGATTGTATAAAACTGAGTATTTTGTTTAGGTGTAAACGCGCTCACTGGCGACGGAAATTGTTCGCGATTTGCCGGAAACTCCATGCCAGCAAGGCATTCAATCGGATTCAGTCGTTAAAACTTGTCCGACTTGGAAACGATAAGTGAGAGAAACGAAAACGAAAGAAACGGTGAGGTGAGGGTGGATCGTAAACCAGGAAAGTCTTTAATAAAAACTATGCCCTCGGGTTTTAAGTTATAATTTCAAAATTGTTACTCGTACAGAATTTTGCAAGAAGAAAAAGAGATTGAATTTCTCGAGCACAACCCAGCACAAGTTTTGTTTTTTCAAAATATGACAATTTTGGAATTTTCTAGTTTAGATTTTGAGTTTTAATTTGAGAACTATTGGTCATACAAAACTTTGTATGAGGGAAAAGTGATCGCATTTCCGGCATTTCCCAAGAGATTACATTTCTCGAGTACAATTCACCACAAGTTGTAAATTTTCAAAATTTAATAATTTTGCGATTTTTTAGTTTAGATTTTCAGTTTTTATATGAATGTTAAAAATAACTTGCAGTTCTACCAAAAAAAAAAACATTTTTATTAATTTTCACCTTAATTTTGGATTTTTCAAAAAATCTAGCACAATGTAGCAAAACTTTGATTTTTTTGAAATTTTTAGTTTGCAGTTCTAACTTCCGGGACATTTTTCTTTTACCTTTTTGGTATATCATCACAAGATGCTTCCACCTTATATGTGGATTTGTGCACGTGTATGTGTAGTTATATATTTTCACGCGGATTTTGTCGACAGTGTGACAGCGGTGCCGAGGTAATAAGAGGCGGCTTAGCCGACAGATTGCCTTCTCATCCCCCATGGCATGTAATAGAGGCCCTTTTTCCTATCCTGACTTCAGGCTACCTTCGGTCCTAACTCTTGTAGGAAGCATCAGATATAACTTGTTCATCCTATCCGCCTAACGTGTAATACCGTCTATAGCTTTATGAGAACCCCGCGATATATCGTTTAAAGATTTAAAAAAAATTTATGTTTTTCAAAACTTTAACTTTTTATATTTGCAAACAAATATGCGCCCTTTTATTAAATCTAAACTTTTTTTATTTAATGGATTTTCAAAGAATTTTAAGGAATTTTTGATAAATTTCAAAGGATTATAGGAGATTTTCAGAAATTTTAAGATTTCATGAGATTTTAAGGAATTTAGAATTTTAAAAATACTCGGAGCAGCGGAATCTAAAAATTAAGCCTTTCAAAATCTTAAAATAAAAAATATTTAAAAATTGAATAATATCAAAATAAAACTGTTAATTAGTTAAAAGATAAAATTCACGTATCTTAAAGTACGAAAAATTTTTTATTTTAAACACTAAAAATGCAGAAGTATTAAAATAACTCTAGATTGAAGAAACCGCCGCTTTGGTTTCGTGTTATATGTATAAAATTTCGAAAGTGAAAGACATGAAGTAGATGAAGTAAGTATATAGTCAGACATCTGCGGAATAACTATCTTTCTCTTTTCAAATCTAGAGAATATTCTTACCTACTTATTTTTTTTAGAGTTTACAATTAAATTATATTTTCAAGATTAAGATAAAATTTTTAAAAATTTCACATTTTCATACAAAACTTGTATTCAAAATTTCCTCAAAATTTTTGTTCACACTTTTCTCTTAAAATTTTCTTTTTAGAATATCTCTTCCAAATTTTGAATAGAAATTTAAAATAAAATTTGAAAAGAAATTAAGAAGCTTTGGAAAAAAATTTTAAACACAAATATTTAATATTTAAAAAATTATAAATTTTTTTTTTATTTTCGGATAAATATTTTCGGTAATATTATCTTTATTCGGGAATAATTTTTTCGATACTTTTTGTTACATTCGAGATTTTGGTTTTTCGGTTAAAAAAATTGTTTCATTTAATTTAAACTCTTTGTAATTACATAAAATCTTTGAAAATTCAATGAATCTTTTAAAATGCCTTTGAATTAAATAAAGAAATTTTTTTTGCTCAAAGAAATTTTTTTTAATATGATCAAATAAGTTTTTTTGAATTAAAGAAAATTTCTTTGAATTGCACAAATTTTTTTCTGAGTTAATTTCTTTTTTCTTCTGAGCATTGCCAATCTTATACCATGGATCAGCTTCCGCTTTCTTTTGCGAGAATGGGAGAAAATCCTTCGACTCACAAACTTTCACTCTACAAGGTCCGGAAATACTTCAAATATGGCAAGAAGTATGCATTTCGAATCGAAAATAGTTGATTCTATTTTCGTTAACTATTCAATATTTTTTTCGGAAAAATATCAAATATATAGTCTATATAGTCCTTTATATTTTTTTGTATCTTGCCTCGTTTTTAGCTCAAAATTGGATTTCTTTCAGTTTTGCGAAAAGCTCAACTCTCTTGATTACTTAATTTCTATTCGAAAACCGTAATAAAGAAATTGCATTGAAAATTGAAATTTAAAATTACTGAAGTTGAAAATTCCCGAAAAATAAACGTTTCCGAAATAGAAAGTTATCGAAATTATTTTTATTTTTTGTATATTTATCGAATAAGGCTGGCTATTGAAAGAAAAAAGAAAAAGAAAGCACAAAGTTCGATGAAAAACCACAAGTCGAAATTATCGAAAAAAATTGAAACTTCTCCGAGAAGAATATAAAAAAGAAGAATTTTTACTGAAGCAAACTTCTCTCCCTATATAAAAGAATCTCAATTTCAGCATCCAATTTTATTTGACTCGTTCAGCTTTTCATATGGTCGAATCTGGAAAAAGAGGAACAGAAAGGTTTCTCACGAAATATGTTAACGAAAAAAAAAAGAAAAAACAAAAAAAAAACAAGGCGGAAGTGGAAAACGAAAGAAGAGGAAAACAAGGAAAAAGCTGCTAGAGGATCGATGACAGAGGTCGACGTACTCACTATACGGCCTGTGCGAATTCCACCTGCAGGTCTCTCAATTACTTCTACACACCAGAATGCTTCAAACGACATATGACGTGATTGTCAATAAACTCCCGTTCTCGTTATGCCAGAGAATCTAAACTATTAGTCTGCGACTGGATTTTTATTTCTTTTTATTCGAACTGTTTAAACTCTTCTTAAAGCTGACTTTAAGAGCTTATGTTATTTTCCGTAAGAGCAAATTACATATTCTCCCGACAAATAATGAATAATTTTCGCTGAAACTTTGATATACGCCCTTCTTGACCAACACGTGACATACACCTTTATGACATACGCCCTTATTAACCGATACGTAACATACGCCCTTTTTATCCTCACATGAAATACGCCCTTTTTGACTCGTATATGACATGCCCTTCTTAACCCCCACATTCCCCTTGAAATATATTGTTAAAAAACTGTTTTTTGAAACCTGATTTTGTCACCACTGAAACGCTTCCTCTACAATATTCTCTATAAGGAAGTAATAATAATTCCATCTCTAGAGAGCATCTTGGTCTGGTATGACTTTGATCTTCACTGAATTCTTCAATATCGAATTCGCAACAGCGAATTCGAATATCTTCTAGTCGTTCATATTGGAAAATTTTATTCTAAACATCATTTAAGGGCATGTGATATTTTACCATAAGAGAAAATTAGTTAAACCAATTATACATTCATAATAATAGATATTTTTATATTCTTATTATTATGAACATATAATTGGTTTAACTAATTTTCTCTTATGGTAAAGTATCAGGCAATTTGAAATTACCATAAACCTCTTGAAATTTTTCTCTAAAAAAAGTAGTATAACGAAATATCTCAAAAATCTCCTAAACATTTTTGTTGAAAACTTCGCTCCAGGGGAAAATAAACTTCATAGAATAAGAACATGGCCTCCGTATATCTTTTTCTGGTGATGATTATGAAAATGGTAGTGTTTTATTCATTGCTCAGTATAGGTATATGATGAGAGGTTTTTTCGCTTTATAGTTTTCTTCTTTTGAATGACGATTACAACTACAAAGTGAAATAAAATTCAGCACTTTTATTGAACTATCTTATTCTATGAAGTTTATTTTCCCCTAGAGCGAAGTTGGCATCACTAGCCCGCATCGCTAAGACTGCCCGTCATGACGGGCTGTTTGACGGGACGTCTCCAGTTAAGTTTATATGTGGATTGACCTTGACTGTCCGAGCAGATGCTTATGCATCTGCCTTTCTTGTTTTCGCCGAATGCTCTCAAACGGGCTCCCTGCGCGAGAATTTCAAAATGCAATTAAATTAATCCGATTTTGAATCGCGCGTCAAATTTTAACCAATAGTAGCATTTTTCCAGCGGAAAGCCAACATGCGCTGCGCGCGCAGAGCCCCGTCTGAGAGCACTGTTTTCGCCTAGAAGAATTTCAGCGCATCGGAGAATGGCAAATACTTCCGCGTGAAACACAGTAGGATGCTGCCCAAGTGGGATGGCCCAGTAGACTTACCTGTAACAAAAAAAAAACAAAAAAGAAAATATAGAAAATGCATACTATAATTCACCTCGCCCTCTTTTTTGGGCTACTTTCTTATCCAACCTCCCAAATATTCCTGGCCACATATATTAAATATATTAAATATATCATTTGAACAAAAATGACTTGCATAATAATTTCAGATTTTAGAACACAATTTAAAGACATTTCTTATTTTACAAAATGTTATTTTGAACCATTCTAGACTAGAAGACTGGGCGCACTTAATATTCTGGTTATTATTTTTGAATAATGAATAATGCCGTTTTTTCGGGGTCATAGCATCGGCGTAACGACCTGCATCCTCGAATCTAACTTGTCTCAAGGAGGAGAAAGTGAAATGCTGTTCAGCACAAGGCGAAACCAATCGACCAACTGAGGCCTGAACGCCGGTATGACAATGAAACTATGCGACCGTTCAAAAATAATAATATTAAACAATTTTTATTATTATTATTATTATTCTTATTATTATTATTAAAATTTAAAGAAATTTCTAATAATTTCAGAATTTTTTTAGGATTATAAAGATGTTTAATAGACTTTCAGGGATTTACAAGATATTTTAAGCAATTATACAAAAAAAATCAATAGATTAATGACGAATTTCAAAGAGTTTAAACAAATTTTATGAAAATTCAAAAACCTTAACATTTGCAAAAATTTCCAGGGATTTAATAGCGGATTTCAGTGAGTTTAAATAATTCTTGACATCCTAAAAATTGCTCGAAAGCACTAATAATTTCCTCCGATTATAAATATTTATATTAATTATACAGTATACAGATATATATATATATATATATATTATTTTTATAATTATTAAATATATATTTAAGCCAGTATCAAACACAAAAGATGAGCGGATTGTTTTCCTCAGAATTCATCAATGCAGTCGACCTGAAATGCTATTGTGAACACATGCTTCCGTTCCACTTTGAAGGTCCCACCAGAAGTGCACTAACACAACTACACCCAAAAAGTAGAATACAAAACATTCGTCTTAAATTTTTTAAGGAATTGGCATCAACACAAATAGTTGTGTCGAGTATAAATTTTTAATTACTTACATGAAAGCATTTATATGTATATGTATTATCTATTCTGGATATCTTTATTATATTATATTAATTAATATATACAAGATTCAATTTTTCAATTTCCCTGACTTTCAGACAAATTTTCCTGACAGAAAAGTATTCAAAATGTGTATATAAAATTAAATCTTTCGAAATTTAAAATCACTTCACAACATTTAATGTTCATAAAAATGTCTCGAATTTACAACTTTTGGAAAGATTTCTTAAAATTCATTGAAATTTCTTGAAATTTATATAAAAATCTTAAAATTCGACGAAATCTCTTCAAATTTGTTAATATTTCATGAAATGCCTTTCATTTTCACTAATCTTCTTAAAATTCCTGAAAATCCTTTGAAATACATTGAATTTCAAGGAAAACTTCAAAATCTTTTAAAATTTCCTGTAATCCTTCAAAATTCCATAAAACATTTTCAGAGTTTCGTGAAAGATTTTTAACTTCCACAAGGAATTTTTAAATCTCTTAAGATGCACAAAAATTTCTTTAAATTATTTAAAACCTACTGAAATCCCTTCAAAATCGCTGAAATCTTTTGAAATTCTTAAAAATAACATTAATTATCTTAAAATTTCCACTACTGCATTATTTAAAATTCCATTAAAGACTTTACTATTAATTTACAAAATCGTTTACAAATCATAAAAATCTCGTGACATTTTTTTAAATTCCCTAAAGTGCATTGAAATCTCTAAAAAAAACACCTGAAATAAAAAATCTCACAAAATCTTTTAAAACGTCAAAAATGACCTGAAATTTTTTTTAATTCTATACGAGGACTATTAAAATTCCTTAAAATCATTTTTAACATGTCAAAATTATTTACAATTTTTACAAGCTTCTTAAAATCCTTTAGAATTCCACGAACAACTTTAAAATCCCTCAAAATACGTACAAAAAAAACCTTCATAATATTTGAAAACTTTTCAAAATTCTATAAAATTCCACAAAATTTATAGAAAATCATAAGAATCTCGTGAAATCCTTTAAAATTCCTTAAAAATTTCTTACATTTGATGAAGTCCTCTTAAATATTATATTATATATATTTTAAATATTATATTATTATATCTTTTAAATATTATACAAATCTCTTGAAATCACTTAAAGTTCCTAAAAATCTCTTAAAATTCCATTAAAGACTTTACTATTAATTTACAAAATCGTTTACAAATCATAAAAATCTCGTGACATTTTTTTAAATTAAAATTATTGAAAATGTCTTGAGAAATCATTAAAAACCTAGAGAATTTCAGAGAATACTTGGAAAATATCTATAATCTTTCGAAATCTTTTGATAGTTTCTAAAATTTGTTAAGTAAATTATAAAAGTTATATATTATGTAATACGATAAAAATAACATAATTAACATAAATGTCAATTTCTATTTTCCCTGACAATTACTCGCATTTTCCTGACATGTGGCCAGCACCCTGAATAATAATAATATCAAATATATATATATATAAAAAATATGTGACAAAAAAATTCCATATACTTGTACAAAATAAATCAGACATCTTCTATCGAATAAAAATACAGTAGCAAATATGGTTTCGTAATAGTGAGAGGCGTGTGCCATTGCACGCACCCACCACGCACCTCTTGATCCAAGAATGGCAAACGTTGCCCGGTGTCACCATTGCGCAGCGAATCCCCCCTTCCCCCCCTTCTGGCTACAAGAACGTCCGGATTGGAAGCTTGATTTCACTTTTGTCGTGCATCGCTGGACAACAATGCTAGGAGATATTACCAACTCATCATCATCATCATCGTCATCATCAACGTATACATTATAATTCAATTAAAAAACATGAATTTCCAATTATTTTGAAAATACATACATGCTATTAAAATCTACTCTACCCGAAGGGTTGATAACTCGATCAAGTTCCATTGACTTCAGGAGATTTGAAGAAAATTCAGATGAATTTACGTGATTTCAAATGAACTCATGTGACTTCACCAACCAGAAGTTTTCACTGACTTCACAGGAGATTTCAAGAATTCACGTGACTTCAAATGACTTCACCTGATTTCACGAGTTGTTAACACTGAAAAAAGAAAATAGCTGAATTTACCATTTAAAAAAGTCAACTTCCGTTCTGAACGCATTTTTCTTGAAACTTCGTAAGTTTTACTATTTCAAAATGATTGAAAAGTTCTGAACGTTCAAATGAACGAATTTTCGTATTGATTGTATTTTTAACTACAAAAAGTTTTTAAATATTGATTAATTTACATTGAAAACAATAAAGAATTAAATAAACTTGTAATCCTGATTATTATTTTTAGTTGGCACAATATTTCTGGATGAAATATAATTTAAAATAATATTTCGTTCATTTGAACGTTCGAAACTTTATTCACATATTTCAAATGGTAATTTTTGCTAAGAAAATTACAAACCCTGCTTTTTCATTTTGTCAGAGTTACAATTTGAAATATGTAGTAAAATTTACTAAATTCCAGAAAAGATGCGTTCAGAGCGCAAGTTGATTGTTTCAAATGGTAAATTCAGCTATTTTCTTTTTTCCGTGAAGCCCTCGCTGTAAACAGATCATTTCCCTAAATGCCATTTATTTAAAACAATTACATATTTATTATATTTAAAAAACGAATAATTTTTTCATTCATTTCTATATGTAAAGTATAGGTATATCGATGAGTTCATCAGAAAATTTCATTGTTTTATAAAAAAATAGTTTACTAAATGTAAGATTTAAAAAAATCCTCAATGGATTGGCCCATAAAAATGATTAAAAAACTGCTTTTCGGAAAAAGTAATTTTCGGCAGATGAAATATTATGTAAAATAGAATTTGGAGAATACTTATGCCGCGCCTAGCTCTCAAAAAGAAAGAAAAGGTCAAGAAGTAAAGTGCATAATGAATGTAGATTAATCCTTTAATTACTATATATTCCTGAAAATTGGCATAGAAAACTTCTAAACGATACTGCGAGCACTCGAGTATCGCCCTGTCTACCAATCTACCAGAGAGTTCATTGGCTGTTACGTGTAGAAAATTGGTCTCCATTCTCTTTCGCGAGGCCAGATTTCGTTTTGCTCTAACCAGAACACGAACGGGTTTAATCACCAGAAAAGTGAACGTATGAATTCGTTGAAATCGAGAGAAAATTGAGGATGCTTTGAGGGATGTTAAAAACGTTGCTGTGGAATGATGGACCATTTTCATTAAATTTTATTTCATTGTTCATTAAATTTATTTATTACTCTTATCATATCTTCCATTACGATAATATTTTATACATTCTATAAAAGGATGCATAACTCTATAATATTTACACGTTTTCGAATTTTCAGCGTAATTTCCATTTTTCATTATTTTTATCTGACGATTAAACATTGTCATCATTTTTATTGCTTCCTCACATGGAAAAAGCTTTGTAATTGGCACATTTTCCGTTATTTGTAAGAATTGTTCAATTAAACTTTCCTCAGTTGCTAAATGTCTAATACAACATTCGAATCAATGACATTAGGAGTTTTGTCAAAGAAATGCATGAAAAGTCGAAAATCTTTTTTTCAGTGTACAATATTCAATAATAAAATGCAAATGCAATGGACATTCTAAGGAGAATTGCAAATGAAATTTCGGTGAAAGTTTAAACACACGACCACTTTTAGAGCATAGAAGAGTAAAAATCAAGTTGAATAACATGGCAGAGAACCGAGAGTCGACGACACGCCCTCTAGTCTATACTTAGGTATGCTACTACGTCATACTCTCCATTCATGTATGATTGTATGCCATATTACTGTATAATATTGTCATGCCGATCTGACGAAATTGTAGAAATCATCTATTAATAGATATGTTTATTCATGCAGTTAAAAAAGCTTTCTTTCGCAACGATAACACTGTGAAAACAATTTTGGCCAAAGAAATGCATTTCTTTGGATCCATTGCTTTCAGTCAAAGGAATTATTTACAAGATTTTATTGAATTTTGTTTAGAGTTAAAAAACTCGTCCATTAATTGAGACAAAGAAATAATTTCTTCGGGCTCCATTTCTTTTATACAAAAGAAATATTTACTAATTTCGGAGTATGTGATTATTAAGTTAATGTAATGATTTCTTGAGAGGAAGAATCTAATGTTGTTAAATCTGCATCAAGTTTAGAAAATAAAATTTTTATAAAAAATTGATATAAAAAAAGAAAATTAAAAAAAATTATAAAACATGACAGATACAAAAATTTCGGATGAAAAATACTTGTATACAACCCAATAAATGACATTGAGTTTAATTTTCAGTCATTGGAAGGTCAAGACGATTTTTTTAAATGGTAACCCCTATTTTTGAATGCAGATTTAAAGAGAGAGGAAAATTTCAGGATTTTTGTTTTAGACCTTTTTTGTTTTGGAATTATCGTAATTCTCTGAGAGTAGAAAACGTTCAAAATGCTTTTAACAAATCGATAGAAAGTTCAACAAAATGTTTTAAAAATCAAAAATAATTTTTGAATTTCTTTTTAATATAAATTTAATATTTAAATTCCTTAAACTCATTTTAAAAATGTCACAAATTCTTTATAATTTCACGAAGAACTTTAAAACCTCTTGTATTTACATATAATTCTCCAAAATATTTTATAAATCATAAAAATCTTGTGAGATTCTTTAAAATTTCAACTAAATCCTTTAAGGGTCGGAAAAATAGGTATGAAAATAAAAATTTTTTTGGACGCAGTTATTAAGTATATAAAATAATTGTTATTTTGCACATTTACATAGTAGTTTTATGAATAATTTGAAATAATAGCGAATAAAAAAAATTAAAAAATAATGGAGATATGCATTTTTTACGAAACTACTTTTTTTAAACTGGTGTAGAGGATATCTCAAGATCCACTCAACCGATTTTGTTCAAATTGACAACAAGTATTCTTTGTAATATTAGCTATCGTGTGACGTAGGGAAAATTGAAAAAAAAAAAGTATAGAAATGACAGGTGTTTGAAAAAAAATCTCTGATTTTTATCGAAAATTTTAGTTTAAAAATTCATAACTTATTAACGCGGCATCCAATCAAAAAATCCTACTTTTTGTATGCACTATTTATTGAAAACATTATCAGCAAAAACCTGAAGTATTTTTTTTAATTATGGTGATTTTATTAAATTTTCCAAATATCTATGAGTGATTTGGATAAATTCCACATGCGCTGAGGAGTTGAAACTATCAAAGATAATTCTTAGGTTTGTACGCAAGTATTTTCTGTTATAAAATAGCAACTTTTGTAGGTTTGGAAAAAAAAATTATTCGTTATTTGTTAGCGTCAGGAACTTTTATAGACTCATTACGATTGTAAAATAAGTAGGAAAATGAAAAAAATAGGATTAGGAAATAGGGTTAGAAAATAGGGTAGGAAAGTAGGATTAAAAACTAGATTTGGAAAGTATATAGTTGGAAAATTCTCGACTCTAAAAGAACGTCTGACTATACGCACGCTTCACTACTTGCAGCTGCGCGTGAACCTCTCGTTCAAATTCGAGTGACGCTTTCTCTTCTTAAAACAAATAAAATCTTTATTTATTTTCTAAATTTCGAAGTTAAAATATGTTTATTTCTTTAACCCATTTGCACTATTTTCATTATAAATTTAAAGTAATAATACATAACTATTTATACATAATATATAGATATACAATCCATAAACTTTTCAATTCTCTGTGAAATCAAAATTGGATGTTAAAATATGAATAAATTGTAAAATTGGCAACGATCTTTGAATAAATTTCGCTTTCGGATTACATATATCAGTTTTTATGACATTTTCAGAAATATTCAATTTTTTATTTAGAGTAGAGAAACGAGAGGAATTTTTCTTGTCAAAAGGATGCTGGGTACAAGATTACAGTATAACAGTATATAGCATCCTGGCTTTATAGCCATCTAGGTCACAAGATCGTATCCTATATCTATATCTACATACCAACCTAGCCCTGCGCACCATCGATATTTTACGAGAACATGGAACATGGAACACCCCCAGCTTACACGGAATTCGAAGGCGCGTCTCTCATTTATCATTTTAAAACCAACATAAGCAACAAACTGACCCCGATCTCACACTAATTTTTTTTAAGTTTACTGTCATCCATTTTTTATTTATATCCAGTGATAAAAAAACAGCTTCGTTTCATCGAACTTGGTGCTCTTGTCATGATAAATGAGAAGCCAATCAGGAATCAGGAAAAAGCGTTTTGGGAATTTTAAATTTCGGAAATTGTAAATTTCGTTAAATTCAATTTTTCAATTTCTTTGAAATTTGCCTGACTTTCCCTCGACTTTCACAGAAATTTCCCTGACGAATAGTTTCATCCATTTAAACCCCTAGAATCATCATCAAAATCAACCCCTAAGTACAAAAAAAAATCTCCTAACTTCCAGACCTAAAATTTTATTCTTTTAAATAATTCGATATAGCGTCCAAACAATTTCAAAATAGTTTCATCCACCTAAACCCCTAGAATCACAATTAAAATCAACCCCTAAGCAGAAAGAAATCATTAAAAATCCCCAAACTTCCAGATGAAAAATTTTATCATTTCAAATGGTCAGTTTAACGTTCAAAGAAACCCAAATAGTTTTCATCCACCTAACCCCCTAGGTTCACACTAAAAATTAACCCCTAACATGAGACGTTGATTTTGCGAGTGAACCTAGAGGGTTCAGTGGATGAAACTGTTTTTGGCTTCATTTAACATTAATATATTAACCCATTTGAAATGATAAAATTTGCGGTGTGGAAGGTTGGGGATTTTTAATCATTTTTTTTGTGCTTAAGGTTTTATTTTGAGAATAATATTTTAACTCTCGAAGTTAGAGGAATTAAAATAATTTTTTTTCTACTTAGGGGTTGATTTTGAGGGTGAATTTGGGGCTTCGGTATGGATGAAACTATTTGAGCTTCCCTAAAGTGTATTAAAATATGAAACAACACCTCTTTAAGTAAAAAGTCTCACAAAATCTCTTAAAAATAAAAAATGACTTGAAAATTTTTTTTTAAATTCAATGAGGACTATTAAAATTCCTTAAAATCATTTTTAAAATTACTTAAAATTTTTACAAGATATAGTTTGCAAGAACGAGGCACACAGTGTTTGAGTATAAACTGCTCATAAACTGTACTCTAGAATCCCGGGGGCAGTTGTGCGCGTAATCTGATAATGCAGGTGCAATGAGCCGATGACATCACGAACGTGGTTCATATTTCGAATTTATAGATACAGCTCTACTCTCATTGAATTCATTTCCTCATTGGAAATTC
This sequence comes from Synergus japonicus, assembly GCA_900474275.1. Classification (NCBI taxonomy): domain Eukaryota; kingdom Metazoa; phylum Arthropoda; class Insecta; order Hymenoptera; family Cynipidae; genus Synergus; species Synergus japonicus. The sequence goes on along the minus strand of UCOH01012366.1, from coordinate 83,295 downwards.
AATTTCTGGAGGAATAACTAAAAACGCAATGCATATACTTAATACATTAACAGAATTTCAATTTTTAATAAGTGCGTAATATAATCAAAGCTTTATGCAACAATAAAAAAGATTCCGGAATAGGGTACTAAGCAAAAATACATAAAAAATATAAAACCCCAATAAAAAATACATAAATTGATGGACAATAAAAATTTCGAATTTTAAATGCCAAAATTGAAGAATGTATTCATTAAATTATGTATATATAATTTTCGAATTGTAGAATTAATGAATCATAAAAATAAACAAATTATTAACTCCTGAAAATCCTGGAATATATGACCTGTAATTTTTTTATGGTTCCCCGACAGTGACTTATTAGCGGTGGGGCATGAGGGTCAGCTCCCCCCGTAAAGTTTGGCGGGGGGGGCAATATAGTCATTTCCCCCCCCAATAAAAAAAATTGATAGTAATTTTTTTATTCTCATGGAATTAAATATTATTTCTAAAATTATTTGACATTCTGCGCATATCGCAATTTAACATTTAAGAATTTGAACTATAAATCTGTTAAAATAATAAAGATGCTTGTGACGCTTAAATAAAAATGTATATGATGAATTTTCGTCATTTGAGTTTGCGCCCTTCCACGAAAAATTCTTTTGCTACACCCCTGTTCTTCGAATGTATTAAATTCATGAAAAACAATTGAAATTTCAATAATTTAAAGTGATCTGTGATTTTCAGTGCCAGTGAAATGCAAATGATTACAATTTTATTTAGGGAGCTTGAACAATTTGCACGTAGCCAGTGTCGTCATATGTATACTGTAAATGCGCACGAGCTCAAGTGCATGTACACTCGACCAGTGAGTCAACTTCCTGCATGTAACGCACATCATTACTTGCATATTGATATTTCCTTATTGCACTCTTGATCGACGATCGTTTATAAACACATTTATACTCGTCGAGCCTGTCAACTAAATGTCCGATCACATATGCTTCTACGTTTTGATTATATACATGGAAGATTAAATTAAATCTATAATATATATAACACAGGTACACAAAAAAAGTGGACGGTTCCAAAAAAATTAACTACATAGCATTGCAGTACTGATTATCAGTTTGTTTTTCTTCGAGTTTGAATTTTTTGTCATTGTCGAATTATTCTAAAAATCAAAATTAATTTTTTTCGCTGTAAAAGGAATTTTTTTATAGCATTAAGGCCATGTTAGACTTACCCGTTGCCTACCTTACCGACATTTTTTTGTCTGCAACGTTACGTTTACATTTATTGAGATATCAAATTTTTTTTATAAATGTCAATATTTAGGACCAGTACCTTAATGCTTTAACATCAATTTTAGAAATGTTCAATTTGATATCTCCCTAAATGTAGACGTAACGTTGCAGACAAAAAAATGTCGGTAAGGTAGGGATCGGATAAGTCTGACATGCCCTTAAGGTCATGTATTACTTATCCGATCCCTACCTTACCGACATTCTTTATCTGCAACGTTACTTCTAAAATTATGAGATATCAAATTGAAAATTTCTACAAATAAAGAAAATATCCTAACGTATGTTTATCCGGTCTTAAATATTTATAAAAATAAAACAAATTATTTAAAATTTTTTTCATAAATGTAATTATTTAGAACCAGATAAACGTACCTGAATGAAGTAACACTGCAGAAAAAAATTTCGGTAAGGTAGGAATCGGATAAGTACTACATGGCCTTAAACTTGCACGAAAGACGAAAACAATCTTTCTACGCCAACGTCGCGTCGCGTCATCAACCTGACCATTCTCTTTACTCTTTCCTTTCCCCTGAGGCTTTTCTCCTTCGGCTCAACCCATACCTGTATCTTTCCTTATCCTTCTCTTCTCCTTATCCAAACATTTCTCTCTTTATCACTTGCTTATACTTATTACTCAGCAGAGGAAGACTGTGAAGTCTGAACTCTATAGTAGTCTAGTGTGTCCTCCCGCCACTTAAGCCTCACTTACACCTGCGTACTGCGCATGCTAAGCAAAATGCAGACTCCCTTAGCAAGTTAGGTTCTAGCTCCCACTAACTAGAAACTCCCATATATAGTACTATAGAGTAATAGGGTATACACTATAGAAAAGGAAAAATGTAAAACAGGGGGGCATCGATTTTGGTTGAGCTCAAAAAAGAAAAATGCTCCGATATTATTTAATCCACGGGCGGATCAAGGGCGCGCATGGCAGGCAATCTTGTTTCCTATTTAAACATTTCTTAATAATGTTGATATAACTAATAAAGAAATTTTTAAGAAATTTTAAAAGCTTTGTCAGAGTTTCATAAGATTTTAATGAATTTGAAATATTATCCTAAAATTTTAAGGAATTTTATGAGATTTCTAATAATTTTAAGTGATTTTGAGAGATTTGAGGATTTCATGGAATTTGTTAAGATTTCTATGTAATATTTTTAAGGGATATAAAAGATATAGAGATTTTAAATTTTACCGTAAAATTTCAAGAATTTTTCGGGGAATTTTAAGAGATTTTAAAGTTTTTCATGGAATTTCAAGAGGTTTCTAGGAATTTTTAGAGATATTCATGAATTTTAACGTGGATTTCAGAAGATTTATGAGTTTGAAAATTTTTCTCGAATATTGAAGGGTTTCATGGAAGTTGAAGATATTTCTAATACTTATAATGAAATTTAAAGGATATAAATGAGATTTGAATTATTATCATTGAATTTAAAAGAATCTGAAGAAGTTTCTGAAAATTTTAACAGATTCTCACGAATTTCAAGCGATTTCGCAGGTTTTCAAAGGTTTCTTGAAATTTTTAGAGATTTTCACAAAGTTTCACATAGATTGTAAGAGATTAGAGATATAAAATATTATAAATTATATAATATTGAAAAATAAAGTAAATGCGCGCGTTCGTTCTTGTAACTAATAAATAAAGTATTTAAATAATTTATAATAAAATAAAATAATTTTTAATTATTATTAACCATATTTCCTTGAGAGTGGAGGGGGAAGGGTAATTATTTTGTGGCCCCGTATAGGGCCGAGCGCAGGAATTGTTGGGGGGGGGGTTGAAATATTTTTATGATTAATTAATATTTTACAATAAAAAAATTTCCTTCAAACGATCATTTTTTATGTAGAATAAAATCTTATTTTTCATTTTAATTTCTCGATGGGGGGGGGGGTTTGAATCCCCTCCCCTTTGCGCACGACCCTGACCCCACCCAAAGCCCTTGTCTGGATTCGCCCCTGATTTAATATCCGTATACTTATGTGTTTTTCTAAATTTCCCTTTACCATTTCCATTTACTGTGATTTCCCTTTACTATTTCCCGTTAAGTTTTGTTAAAGTTAAATTGCACTTGTGAGAAAGATATGTATATCCCAGGACCGTGCGCAAAGGGGAATTTTGGAGGTTTAACCCCCCTAATAGAACAATTAAAATTAAAAATAAGATTTTATTTTACATCGAAGATGATAGTTTGAAGGAAATTTTTTTTATTGTAACATATTATTTAATCATAAAAATATTACGACACCCCCCCTCCCAACAAGAATTCCTGCGCATGGCCCTGGTATGTCCGTAAAGGAAAATGTTAAACTATGACGTCGCTGTTTAGATTAAATGACGTCCCACTTACATTAAAAATTTAAAAATTAATTAAAATTGTAGTATTTAAATTATCTTCTTTAGTTTAAAAAAAGAAGTCCGAGAAATTCTATGTATATGCTATGGTCGGAAATTATAGAGACGTTATAGTTTATACAATTTGCCTTCAAGGTGTACTAAAAACAACCTGCGACAAAAGTAAGATTTTTTTCTTCTAAACATTTTCTAGAGATTTCGGACAAATTAAAAATTTTGGTGGACTTTGCATCCTACGCCATTGGGAGATTATATATTAATAATTATCTTCTTTCAGATATTCTGTGCTCCATCCATACGAAATATTGTAATATCTTTTGAAAATACTTGAACTTTTTCAAATCCCTTTAAATTCATTAAAAATGAAATGTTAAAATTGAAATGAAATCAATTAAATTAAATTAATAAATTGAAATGTTAAAAAAAAATTGATAATGTCAATAAGTATTAAAAGTGTTGTAGATCGATTCTTTGATTCCGATTTTTTAGAGTCGATTTTTCTGAGAGAATCTAACATCCCTACTTCTTGTGAATTTTGAAAATATCTATGGATAAAGTTTACGACTAAATAGTGTATAGAGGAACCTATAAGTGCCGCTCGAAGAGCCGTTGCGTAATGGTGTCTTGTAATAATGACGAATCGACCTTCTACTGCAGCCCGTAACCACCTAACCACCCACCTTCTCTTATTCACCTCAGCGCAAGTCTTTCTGAGTATGATACAAACCATACAAACATATATGTATTATACCTTTGAATAAGTAAGTTCTAGAAAGCCAAGACGCCAGACGTCTCTCTCCTCGAATCTATAATGTATAAGTATAATACTTCTGACGTATTATATGTATGCATACATATAATGACGTCGCTGTTGCTCCTAGCATATAGTTTGTTTACTTATTTTTCATACATATTGAAAAGCATACTTTATCGAATTTCTATCGACCTTCTGTTAAGGGTTTATTCTACTTTATAAATACTAAATACGTAAAAAAAGTTGTTTTTTATTTATTTTATTGCATTGTTATTTTTTAAACGCGTTTTTCTCAAAACAGCGTTTTTAAAACGGTACCCAGGATTTTATGAAAACTATTCAACCGATCCTTATAAAATTTAAACCACACATTCTACACATATTGAACTAGGTCTGTTGTCTATAATATATTAAAAAGTAACATTTTTACTAATTTTTTAAACAAAAAAACAGTGAAAAGTGGACTTTTTAAAAATTTTTGTCCGCCATTTTGTTATTTTTTCATAAATATTAATTATTATAGACAACAGTTCTAGTTTAGTAATACTGAAGCTAACCCACTTTGGTTTTTTTTTTCAACTAGCCGTTACCGAGGGTACCGTTTACCCTTTTGATTTTGAGAAGCCTACGCACAATCATTATTTTTAATATAAACATTGAATAAAGTTAATAAAAAAATTTTTTATGTAGTTTAATACATGTTTTATCATACCTAAAAATATTTATTTCCATATCGTTCATGATATACTAAAAAAAAATGTTGAAAAATAGCTCTTTTCTTCAGCTTATAAAGTAGAATAATCCCTTAAGCAATTGCCAAGGATGCGTTCCACATTCTTGCGATCTACGTATTTCGAGAATTACAGTCACGAAACAATAAATAAAAAAAGGGGGCGCATGAATATTCCCCAAATTTCAATTGACATAAATTTCATTTCACCCAAAATGAAGTTACCTAAAATCCATTGATCATAATTTATATTTATCATAATTTTTATTTACTCTAATTTCTATTTACTCGAATAAGTATTTGACATAAATTTTATGTACCCGAATTGTTATTGTATATTAATTTTCGTTTGTTAGAATTTTCATTTGCCATAATTTTTAAATACCCTAATTTCCACTTAACCGAAATTTTATTTATCCGAAATTCCATTTGTTATAATTTCTATTTGCCCTAAATTACATTCAATCTAAATTTTATTTGTCCGAATTTCCATTTGTCATAATTTTTATTTACCCTAAATTACATGTAACCTAAATTTGATTCATGCGAAAATTCATTTGTCATAATTTTTATTTACACTAAATTTCATTCGATCTAATTTCCAATTACACAAAATTCGATGTGCCATAATGTGCATATACACAGAAATTTCATTTGTCCTAAACGACTTCCAGACAATTCGCATGTCGTTGTTTCCCATTTAGAAGAATTTGGTAAAGTAGATAAGTCAGGAGAAGATGGTGCACATTATTTGAACGGATTTTAAAATTCCCTAACACTAGGAACATAAACAATATTAGGGAAATGGCAACCAGAATTTTAAAGGGAATGATAAAGGGAAATGGCAAAAGGAATGGCAAAGGAAATGGTAAAAGGAAATGGCAAATGGAATGGTAAAGGGAATGGCAAGATAAATGGCAAAGGAAATAGCAAAGGGAATAGTTACATTAAATGTCCAATTAAGTCCAAGAAATTAACAACCCCCTACCACTGTAGTATCACCTTCAAAATCAACTTGTAAGCATAAAATAAATAATTCCTAATCTCCAAACTTCAAGATCTAAAATTTTATAAAATATTATTGAAATTTCTCTTTCAAGATTAGACAGATTACGAGCGATTTTATGTGCTTTTAAACACTTTCTAGAGATTTCGGACAAATTTAAAAGTTTGGTGGACTCCGCATCCTACGCCATTGAGAAATTATATATTAATAATTATTTTCCTTCAAATATTCTAAGTCTTATATATTGAAAAGTATTTTATAAACTTTATATATCTTAATATTGAGGGAGATTTTGTGCTTTTAGAATTAAAATCTGATTTTTGAGAATATTTTTGCGCCATGGGGAAATTTTTTAAAAAGCTAAGCCTTCTGAGTAAATTCAGATGAAAATAAGTTAAACTTATGTGACTTTTTCGATGTAAGAGACCGTGAAGCAAACAAGTGGAAGAGAAAGATCGAAAGAGCGAAAAAGAGACGGACGTCTCATAGTATGACAGACAGTGCAGACAACGAGAGAAAATAATAGCGAGGCGTGGCGGTCGGTCACTTGTTGCGATCCTGTTATTTCACCTCTTCAACATTCTTATTCGATTTTTTCAACACGAGAAAAATGTATGTGAAAGAATGTAGAAAAAATTGATACAAATTTTTAAGGAATAATTTAAAGAAGATATAAAAACCAAAACAACTAATTTTGAATGTTTTTCAAATGGGATTTTTCGGTACATTTCTCTTAAATTTTTTTCTTTTCTAAAAAAGTTTTTAAAAAATTTGTTTAACTATAGAAATCGGGACATTTGTAAATTTTTAATTGACCGTCATTTTAGTTTTTTTATAGATTTTGGATTTTCCAAATTATCATATAGTTTCTGAATTCAAATTTCTTGTTCGAAAAAAGTTTGAATATACTTAATTACAAACTACAAAATTGAGCAAATTAAAAAATTTTTAATCAAGTTATTATTTTGTGTCTTTTAAAAATTTCGAGTTATGAATTATCAAAACATAGGTAGTTAGCCATGAGACTTTACTTACTCACTAAAGGCAGCAGAATTGATAAGTCGGAAGTAGCATAAATTTACCGTTAAAGCAGCACTTACCTGTAAACAGAGTCAAAAAGGTATAATTAGAAATAAGGTATATATTATATAATACATATAATTATAAATATACAATATAATTAAATAAAAATAAACAAAATAAAAATTTGAGAAATTCAATTCACTTTTTAGATTTTCTCATGTGCATTTAAAAAAATATTTTAACCCGTTTCAACCCCATCGTGAATTTGGAACTCACCTAACTTCATCCCTTAAAATTAAAAAATTCACCAAAATTAACCTAATTCTTTGTGTCGAAATTTTATTGCTGATAATAATTCTTTTCAAAGCTACAAAACACCCCAAAAAGTTTCATCCCTCCAATTCATTTGGAACTCTTCGTATATTCACCAAAAACTTTTTGGAATGTCTTTTATCATTGAGAACACTTATTATCAACAATAAAATTTTCACCCCATGAATTAGAGAATCTTTGTTGATTTTTTTAATTCTAAGGGATGATATCGGGTGAGTTACAAATGAGTAAAAATTTTTATCCAACCAATTAGGGTAATTTTGGTGAACTTTTCAATTTTGAGGGATGAAGTTGGGTGAGTTTTAAATGTGCACGTGGATTGAAACTTCGGTGGATTGTTTATTGGATTGTACAGAACTATTTTCCATCAGAAAGTTTTAGATCTCGTACGTTTTAGAAAAAAATTTTTTTTTTAAATTTCCTTTATCTCAAACGTTGCAAACTTTAGTCTAATAATTTTTGTACGATTTTACGGAAATTAAACTTAAAAAGTCGTCGATATTTTCTTAAACGAAAATTGGTCGAGACTACATCATGTTAGAGCACCTTGTTGAATTCCAAGATCGCAGCTCCTGGTATTTAGAGCGGCAAAATTATTGACAACCTGTCATAGAATAATCAGACACATGGTACTTGTGCCAATAGTCAATAGATGCCCAGCTTGTTTCCCTATGAACTATTGACACGCTGATGTCGATTTCCTATTGGTGCTCTAGGAACTAGGAAGCGCCAATGGCGTCGGGTCGACATATTCCCCAGACAGGTAGTGCTGTGAGCCAGATTCTAATGTAGGCTGAATAATAATTGCACAATTAGTAAATTTTAGGAGTACCCGATCGATAGTCGTAAATTATTAGAATTGGTGCAGCAAGGTTGATGCATTGCTTACGGTATTGGCTACGCTCGGTGGTTAACGATATTAATTCTCTATTGCGGACAAACTTCGTTAGACCTGTAGTGGAGAAGCTAAATATGGCCAATATGGATATACGGGAATTAAAGGGGCGTGTGAATATACCCCAAGTTCTATATTTTTATTTTCCTTAAAATTTATATATGACCAAAATTGAGTGCAAAGAAGAAACAATTATATTACTTATTATTATTATTATTATTATTATTATTATTTTAAATAATTCAATTTAATGTCCAAATAAGATCAAAATAGTTTCATTCACTTAACTCCCTAGGTTCACCCTCAAAATCAACCCCTAAGCACAATAAATGAATAAATGAATAAAACTTTGAGACCCAAAATCTGATTGCGCTAAATGGTTCCATTTAATGAACAAAGAAGCAAAAAACTGTTTTATTCAGCTAACCCTCTATTTTCGCCCGCAAAATCATCCCTTCAGTATAGAAAAAATCACTAACCTCCTATGATAAAATTTTAGGTCAGGAAGTTTGTGAATTTTTAATGATTTCTTTGTGCTTAGGGGTTGACTTTGAGGGTGAACCTAGAAAGTTAGGTGCATGCAAATATTTTGAGGTTCTTTCGACATTAAATGGAACTATTTAAAATAATAAAATTTTAGGTCTTGAAGTTAGGGGAATTACAATGATTTTTTTGTACTTAGGGGTTGATTTTGAGAGTGAACCTGGGGGGTTAGGTGAATGAAACTATTTTGAGCTTCTTTGGACATTAAATGGACCCATTTAAAATAATAAAATTTTAGGTACTGAAGCTAGATGAATTACAATTATTTTGTTTTGTACTTAGGTGATGATTTTAGGGATACACTTTGTATGGTAGGGGGTTGAAGTTTTTTTGTGTCTTTTGACATCGAATGAAATCATTTAGCGCAATCAGATTTTAGGTCTCGTCCTTTTTACAAAAAAAAAAAAAATAAAATAAATAACTTTTCATTTACACAAAGGTTAAAAACTTCAGTTTCATTACTTTTCGCTCTTTTAGCTCGCCTCGAAATTTTTGAACGATTTTTGCCGGTTCAATGTCCGTCAACTTGCAACTGAATACAATTCCGTGAAAATGATTTCGAGAGGGGGAAGTCCATTTGTGACAGTGGTTTTATCAAAACGAGTGAGGTTGGGATGAAAGCGCAAAAATTCTGCGCCGGTATTAATATCAGCGATCGAAATCCCGACATCCTGTAAAAGGACAGGTGGAGAGAGATGTAAAAGCAGTAAAGGCTGATAGAGAAAGAAGGGGCGAGTTTTAAAGTGGGGTTAGGTTGGTAGTAAACGGGTGTGGGTAAAGTGGTTGGGTAGGGACAGACGGTGGGGGGAGTGGGTTCATATACATGCGCATATGAACGTACCCATGAGTGCCAAGCGCGGATAATAATTATTTTCCTAATTTCCTGGCACTGAGCGCGGATGACTAGCCCATCAATTCCGCGGATCGGATAAACCAACTGTCACGTTCACGCTCGAATTCAAAACAGAGGGTGCATCGAACTCCCAACCCTCTTTCCCCGCACTTTCAAGCCGCGGTCTACTCAGTCAAATGACATTTAATTTTCCATGAAATTCGATTTAATGTTCTACGCTAATATTTTGTACAACCTAATGATATCATTGATTCTAATTAAAAAAAATAATTTTTTAATAATTTTACGAAATTCATCATTCTCAAAAATCGAGTTTTTAAAATAAAAAAATGACAAAGTACTATATATAGATAAACGTACGTTAGCATATTTTCTTTAATTTTATAAATTTTCAATTTGATTTCGCAATAAATTTAGAAGTAAAGTTGCAGAGAAAAAAACTGTCGGTAAGGTAGGATTCGCATAAGTGATACATGGCCTTAAACTTACAACTCTATCATTAAAATTTACAGTAAATTTTATTATTAAAAACTTTAAAATCTCATAAAATACCTGGAAACTTTTTACGATTCTTCGAATTCCTTGAGAATCTTGTAAAATTTGTTAAATTAAAAACAAAATAAGAATTATGATTTATTGTACGTCGCTCTCTTAAATATCAACTTTTATTCTATGTTTTCTATGAATAAAAGATTTTAACGTAAATAAAATAATAGTGCCAAATCAAAAAATTCACTTTCTTTTCATACGAAAATCTGATTGACTTTTTAGCCCGAAAGTAAAAGAATTCAATTTGGTCGAGTCGAATTGCTGACGTGATATTGCAAGGACGTTCGGGCATCGAGAATGCAACGATGTTCGACACTGCGACGTTGCCGTGGCGCGCAACGCGCAATTAACATTCATATTTGTACATAACAAACAGTAGAAGAACGATAGTAGTCTTTTAAAATTCTCGAGAATTTAAAATTCCATAATTTTATCGCGAATATGAGCAAAATTGAGAAATTAAAGAGAATTTAATTTTTCTTACTTTACTACTTTTCTAGATTCTGAAAAAATTACTTTGAATTTAATTATCTCTGGAACCAGATTCACTGTAAGCTGCAGAATTTAATATATTTGAATTTTTAAGTGTTAAAATAAAAAAAAATTCTGTATAAATTTTCTAAAAATACAATTTTTAAAAATATTAAGGCTCCATATTGGATCCGTAATTTTTAATTACTTAATTTTAAATTTATATTCGTATTTAACCTTCTAAATAAACTCAGATGCTGAATTTTTTACAAATCCACCAAAATAGAATTTTTCAAAAATTTCGGACGCCATTTAAAATAGTCTAATTTAAACATAAATTTCGTATTTATCGAATTAAAGAAAACCCAAGTTAAAAACCGCTAGTACCAAGTTTTATACAAATCCTTCTAAAAAATGCTATTTTTTAAATTGGGAAAGCCATTTTGGATCCCAGGGTAGCCACAAGATTCAATTTTTTAATTTCCTTGATTTTCAGATAAATTTCCCTCACAGAAATGTATTAAAAATTCGAACAAATTTTCAGTAAACATACTATTTAAATTTTTGAAAAATTTCGTATAATATAATTTCAAATCTTTTGATATTTAAATCACTTCACAATACTTAAAATTCGTAAAAATTTCACAAATTTAAGACAACCTTGGAAATCTTTTAAAATTCATTGTAATTTCTTGAAACTTCTAGAAACATCTTTAAAATATTTTTAAAGAATTTTCCTTGAATTTTAAAAGGCTTGTAAAAATTTAAAGAAATTTTAATTCTTTAAAAGTGATTGTAAGGGATTTGATGGAAATGTTAAAGAATTTCAGAAGATTTTTATAATTTACAAAATATTTTGTAAAATTTTATGGAATTTCAAGATATTTTCAAAAATTCTAAAGGATCTGTACGTTTTTCAAGAAGCTTGTAATAGTTAAAAAAAATTAAAATTCCTTTTAAAGGATTTCAGGAGATTTTTATGATTTGTGAAAGGTTTTGGGAAACTGTAAAGAATTTCATGGAATTTTAATTGATTTTAAAGAATTTATGACATTTAAAAAATTTTCTTAAAAATTGACTGACTACAAATCATTAAAAATCCATCGAATTTTTCCAATAATCAATAAATTTTTATCATAATTTCTATTTCGGCGAAAATCTCGTACTGCCATAAAAAACGCTATATATATCTGTACACATATATAAAGACAAAGTTTGCCTTCTATGATGAGAAGTGTCTCATATAGATATATAGCTTACTGTAGAGGAGACTCACCAACAAGAAAAGCGCACAAGCAGTGCAGCGGGAGAGAAATGAGAATATCCGAGAATACATTCATAGTTAAAGTGCGGGAGTGGGGGAACGAGTTGACGGGTGGGAGAAAGCATCGATGCAACGAGGAGAAATAGCAATTCAAGGTGGAGGGGGCACTCCATCCTACACCTGTGTGAGCGCGACAGCCGTCACTGTCCTTACCGTCGTCGTGTTACAGCCTTCAGCTTTTTTTAAGGGGCTCCATTTACACGAGGGCTTCTTCTAATCTAACTTTTTTTTTCCAAAAGAATGCATATTCCCACCTCATTTCTTTTCCATGTTCAATTTCTCTTCGCTTTAAGTTTTAAACTCAAAATTCCATTTCTCCATTTGATTCTTTTACTTTCAATACTTTTCGGAAAAACGTCTATCTACAAAGAAATATTTACTTCTAAACTTTTCATTTGAAACAAAGAATTGGAAAATCTTCCTCAGTCCTAATATCAAAATTCTATTTCCACATTTTACTCAGCAAATATTAAAATTAAGTGTATGTTCGTTCTGTAAATAGACTGTTTCGAAATACAGTAAATATTTTTTCGCTCTGCAAAGACACTCCTATATCGAAATACAGTTTATCTATAAAACGAAAATACAACAAGCTTTAATATTAATTGAGTAAAACGATGAAATAGAATGTTGAAGTTAAAACTAAGGTGGGATACAATAACCCACAAATTCGCGTGGCGCCGCCTCCCTCAGATGTTGATGACCCACAGATCAAAATGAAGCGCGGGTGGGTGCAGTAGTGTCATCTGACGGTGGTCACGGCAGTCGCTTTCTGCATCGAACCCAACTCTCTCGCTCCCAAAACCGAACCACCCCCACCAAAGCCGAATCCGGCGCACTTACTTGGGCGCGGGCGGACGACTTTCGTTCACCGTAGACGCGTTAGAGCGACCAATTCATCCCCTTCCCCTGCTCCAAACCCTACAAACACCCTTCCTCTATAGGCACAGCTTCCCCTGCGCTCGGTACTCGCGCTTACCCTCACCGTGTGGCGACACACTGCACCATACCGTGCCGGTCCTTCACTGACCCGTACCCACACTACCGATAGCACCACTCCCCCCACCATACGTCACTTGAACGAGTGACCACTTCGTGCCACGCGGAGTGAGGGGTGCCGGCGTGGTCAGGCAGCGCCGACGGGAAAGGAGGAGAGGGTGAGGACAGAGATAATGCTCCTCAACACTGTCTTGCTTTCCTGCCTCTTCGTTCATGGTCACACCCGCGGTGGTACTCAACCTCGCCGTGATGAACTAGCCTTCACGGTTGTATTGGTTTTTGAATTCTTGAGGGCGCCACCAGCGAAATCAGTGGCGGATTTACATAAAGGCACATGGGACACGTGCCCTTGGAACCCACAAGCTGGGAACCCCAAAAAATTGAATATCCTATTTTTTTCATTCTTACCGCCATTATCGAATTAGATCGTATATTTTCAGACACTCAAAAAAATGCAATTACCACGACAATATGGAAATTACAATGTGATAAGTTTAAAAAATATGCAATAAATATCGTGTAATTTGTAATTTTAAATCCCTTACAAGGGGGCTTCCACACTATTAATGCCCAGGGCCTCGCTAAACTTAAATCCGACGCTGAGCGGAATCATGTCAATAATGGCCGCGATAACAGGCAGATTTTGAAAAATACCATTGGGTTGGTAGTGAAAATAACAAAGAGTCATTCCCAATACTAAAAAATGAAATTAATGATTAAGAGCATGTATTACTTACCCGATCCCTACCTTACCGACATTTTTTTCTCTGTAACGCTACGTTTACATTTATAAAGATATCAAATTGAAAATTTATAAAATTAAAGACAATATGCTAAGGCATGTTTGTCTGGTCTTAAATTTTTGTAAAAATAAAAATTTTTTTTTTAAATGTCAATATTTAGGACTAAAAAAACGTACCTTAAGGCTTTAGCTTCAAATACAGAAATTTTCAATGTGGTATCTCAATAAATGTAGACGTAGCGTTACAGAGAAAAAAATGTCGGTAAGGTAGGGATTGGGTAAGTAATAAATGCCCTTAAGGAGGACAACTAGTTTGCCCTACCGAGAGCTTCGGATTAAAATTAATTTTGGAATTTGTATCCGAATAAAACAGTTTCATTCCGATCTAATCCGAAGAAAGTTTTCAATCCGAATTTATCAGAAACCTATTCAAAAGCAATCCAAACCTTTAATTCGAAAGAATCCGCCAAACCAAATTAATTGGAATGAATCCAGTCAACCAGGACTTTCAATGCGAATAAATCCGGTCTATGCGAATAAATCCGGTCTATCCGAATGATTCCGAAAAATCCGGATTCATTCAGATTGAAACGTCATTCATTCATTCGGATTAAAGGTTCCGAATAATTTTTAATGGGCTTTAATTTAAATTAATTAGGATTGAAAAATTCCTTCGTATTAAATCGGAATAAAACTGTTTGTTTCGGATAGAAATTCCGGAACGATTAGGATTGATTTTCGGAATGAATCTCAATCCGAAGCATTCGCTAGGGTAACGCTATTAACAAAAATTACGAGTCGAAATATGTCAACATATAATTAAAAAACATCATCTGGACATCTGGGAGCCGAAAAATGAAAGCCACTGAGGGTACAGTATCAGACTGGCTCCACCTAGCATAGGGTGAACGGGTCGGAGGCCGTTAGTTCTTCATAGAGTTGCTCTCTTCTTATTATTATTACACGAATGCGGCACAAACATAGGAGCGTGCGCGTATACACAAATTCACACAAATATATACATAACGCTTGCACGGCAACGGCTAGGCGAGGGGTGGCAATGTGACGAGATGGTGAGATGGAGGGGGGGTCGAACAGGTTGACTCGCGTGTGCTGAACGCTGACCGGCGCGCGGCGTTTGGTGGGGTGGACGGCGGTGAACAGTCATGTAATCGTGGTGGGGAGAATCGCTCGACAAGAGGGGACAATGGCAGAGTGGAGGAGGAGTGATTAAGGGGGCGTAGGGGACATCGGTGCACATGAGAGAAGTGAGAACGAGCTCGGAGCTGAGCGAGGATGGCTTCAACGTGGTTGCGGCACTTGCTTAACACGGAATACTATTATGATTATTCCTACTAGTCAAACTAAGCATCCAACTAATGGTTCTATATCGGTTTATAATTTCGCTTCGAACGACTCCCCCTCCCTTTTTCCAACCTTTTCAGAGAAATCTTAAGAGCATGTGTTACTTAGAATATGAGAAAATTTAGAGTACCGGGATTTTTTCCCATAAAACGTATAAAAGGGATTTTTTTTTACTTTGTAAATTTTAGAATGAAAAACGGTCATAGGTTTGTATTTCAAATTATTAGAAATAGCAAGAATCAAAAAGGTCAAATGGGAAATAGAAAAAAAATAAAGGTAGATGGTCAAAGCTAAATAGGCAAGGCGTAAAATTAGGTGGTCAAGGTCAAAGTTTGCGGGCCAAAGGTAAATGGTCAAAGATTAAGGTAAACTATCGAGTGAAAGGATAAGAGAAGAAAAGCAAGGTTTAATTGCCAAAGGTCAAGGGTTAAATTGAAAAGTCAATAAAAAAGGAGTAAGGATCAAAGATAAACGGTCAAAAATCATGGAAAAAATATCAATAGTCAATAGACAAAGAATAAGGGTATGCGGTCAAAGGTCAAGGGCTAAATGTAAGTAGTCAAAGATCAAAGGTGAAATACATTTGTCAAAAGAAGGAAATTTGTCAAAAGACAAGGTATAAAGGAAAATGGTTAAAGGTCAAGGGTCAAAGGTCAAAGATCAAAGGTAAAATATAAAAGGTCAGAGGTCAATGGTCAACAAAACAAAGTGTCGATGATCGAAGGTCTAGGGTATAAGAAAAATGGTAAAAAAAAAGTTGCACATGATACAATTTTAATAAAAATTGAAAGTTCACGAGACCGTGGGTGGTTAAGAAGGAATTCGATCTTGGTATTCCCGACTTGACTACAGAGGGCGAATTTGTCGAGGTGTCCCGCCAAGATCCGAGGAAATATCGGAATAAAAAATTTGAGTCGGGTGGGTAATATTGTCAAGTCCGGTTTTAAATCACTCGTCTCACCATATACGAGGACGAAACATGGTTGCCAACTTGTGAGTATACATTTAAGACCAGCTGGTCAAGCAGTTATTAGATTCCAGTTTTACTTTTTACAACAGATTTTGTACCGATTCAAATTATTGTTGAATTGAAACATTTTATTTAAACACTAAAAAAAATTACAGACCGGTTACCCTTGACATTATATTTTCGACCCTTTATTATTGACCTTTAAACATTGCCTTCAAATATTTGACCTTTAACTCTTGATATTTGACTCTTTACCTTCGATAATTGTCCTTTAACCTTTGACCTTCGTGATTTTGTTTTTGACCTTTGACGTTTTACACTTCACCTTTGACCTTATCTTGACCTTCAGTAATTAGTCCTTAAATTTTGATCTTTGACCTTGAAATTTGACTACAGAATTTGTTAACATTGACCACTCACCATTATCCTCTAATCCTTGACCTTAGACCTATGACCCTTTACCTGTCAACTTTAACTATTAACCCTTGATATTTGTCCCTCGAGCTTGGATAATTGACTTTTAATTATTTATTTTTGATCCTTGACACTTTATCTTTGACCCTATACCTTGTATACGTAATTTTTTAACTTTGAAACTCAATAGTTACATTTTTATCGACAATCTTTGACCTTTAAACTTTGTCTTTTGACTTTTGAGTATTGACCCTGGAAATTTGACCTCTACCCTTTTTACCTTGACCCTAATATTTTAAATAATTTCTTCAATTGATAGATTGAATTTAGAATCTTTTTACACCATAGAAATAATATTTTTACTCGAAAAAATATTCTTTTATTTGCAAGGTTTATTGTTTTCAATATCTTCTAGATTTCCAATGGTTTATAATAGATAGTTTTGAATTAGTTGCGTAACGAAAGAGACATTCCAGCTAACAATGAGATTGACGCGATTCGAGCGAGTCGGGCTGTACCGCGAAGGCGGAAGGATTAATAAAATTAATTGGAGCACGCTGCAGCATACTGGATGCTGGAGAACCCTGAACGACAACCGGTATGCCACTTCCATTATTTTCGCATAGCTTCAATTGTCTCTTTCAAATTTATTGCGTTCTGCGATTGAAATTACAAATAATAACAGCTATTCCCTTCGACTCTTCAATAAATTTGGGATACCGCTGAGAATTCATTAGAAAATAGAAAAGGGCGTCGAATTTTTTTAATTAATAAAAAAAAATATTATAAAAAATTGCCGGGAAGTGGCGATAAGAAAGGGTTTCGCAGGCATTTTTTGAGTCAAAAGTCAACGTAAAATATGAAGTCAATGATCAATAAAAAAGTAGTGAAAGTTGATGATCAAAGGTCAGGGGTTAAAGGTAGAATCTCAAGGACCAAAGGGACAAGGTCAAAGGTTATAAGTCAATGGTCAATAGACAGGGAATAAAGGCCAATGGTTAAGGAACAAAGTAAAAGATTAATGGTCAATGGTCAATATAAAAGCGGTAAAAATCGATCGTCAAAGGTCAGAGGTCAAAGCTAGAATTTAAAGAATCGAAGGGTCAACGTCAAACGTTAAGGGTCAAATGTTGAGAGCCAAAGGTAACAGGTCAAATATTAAACATCTGATCTCAAAGTCAAAGTTCAAGAGACAAAGGTCAAAGGTTAGTAGTCAAATATTTGAGTTTTGAGATTATCTTACAAATACGTATCGTGATATAAATCTTGGAAGGAATTCTAAACCTTCATTGTGGTCTTATTAGTTGAACAAATGTTGTCTTTGAATTTTTCAAGATCGAAAAAAAGCAAAATAAAAAAAGGGTGTTCGATAAATGTGCCACACAACGAAAATTATCGACTACACTCAGGTATTCTCGGTTGCAACGCAGCGCATATATGGTAAAATAATTGCCATGTCACTTCAAATAAATTGCGGCCGTCATAGCCCTGCAAGGGAGATACTAAGTATCAGTCCTATAGTCCCTTAAAAAGGAAAACAAAAAGAGGATTAATTGACTTTACTGGCCGTGATTATGAAGAAATAAAGTTGAGGTGTAACGTGCTCTCCTGTGAGAAGGAGGGGGTAGATATATAGGGAGAGGGGAGAGAAAAGAAGGGCGACGGAATTACATTGAATTTCTGTTTTTCTTTTTAATTCATTTTAATTCTCATTAATTCTCCAATATTATTGTGAGTCTCTTTGAATTAATGTAAATTCTTTTCTATTCCGTGGAATTACTTTCAATTATTTTAAATATGATTGCAAAGTTCTGAACGTTCAAATGAACGAATTTTTGTATTGATTGTATTGGTAACTACAAAAAGTTTTTAAATATTGATTAATTTACATTGAAAATAATAAAGAATTATATAAACTTGTAATCCTGATTGTTATTTTTAGTTCGCACAATACTTCTGGATCAAATATAATTTTAAAAAAATATTTCGTTCATTTGAACGTTTGAAACTTTATTCACATTTTTAAATTCGATTAAATCCATTTGAATTGTTTTTAAAAATTTTGAATTCTTTAGAATTATTTTGAATTCTTTAAAATTCGTTTAAATAATTTTGTATTTTTTAAAATCACTTTGAATTCTCTGGAAATTTTTTCATTTTTTCTTAAATTCGTTTCAATTCCTTAGAGTTCTATTGAAAGCCAGTGAATTTTTTTAAATTAAAAATTCTTGTTACTTTTACCAGAAAAACTGATCAAAGTTACCAGAAAATGATCAACCAGGAACTTCTAAAACTTTTAACTAAAATTGATAGTAAGGATATATGGGACATTATTTTCTGGTAAGAATAACCAGAATTCTAGTTATTTTAACTAGATCGTTCATTTTTTTTTCTTAGTGTAGATTCTTTTAAATTCCAAGGTCAAAATAGTCAGAACAAGGTGATTCATGATCAGTTACAGGTGAGGTGAGAAGCATGGAATATAGGATCCGACGAAGTACAAAAAGGAATGTAAGTAAGGATGCAGAGGAGAATGTGGAGGCGAACAAGAGAAGAAGAGGAAGAAGACTGAAAGGATCAACAACCTGAGGGCACTCGCTACAGCGACCAAGTAATCTTCAAATGAAACCAATAAGCTATCCGACATTACTGACGATAATTTGTAAGAGAATAATGACGATTATATTCATCTAATTATATGCAAATGTCTTCAAATTATTGGAAACCTATTGAAATATTTAAATTTCTTAAAGTTGCCTGAAGTGCATTAAAATCTCTAAAAAAAACTTGAAATAAAAAATGTCACAAAATCTTTTAAAAATCAGAAATAACTTGAAATTTTTTTAAAATTCTATGAGGACTATTAAATTTTTTGAAATCCTCTTACCCGTGTGGAAAAGCCGGTTGGAGCCCAAATAGGTCCCAGTTGATTTGTCGGGGTTGTAACGAGACACATTCCAAATCACAACTAAAATACTATTTTACTAATAAAACTATTGCATTTCAAGATTTTTTTACAAATAGGGTTGCCCAGTTGGGCCCAGATTGTCGCCCAAATAATAATTGGGCTTAATTGGGAAGATTTCCACAATTTCAAGTGAAATTCCTTAAACTTCTACAAAATCTTTTATATATGATAACAATTGTGTGAAATCATTTAAAATTCCATGAGAAAAATTTACATTCTTTAAATTCTTTAAAGAAAAACTCCTTTAGAATCATACAAAAAACTTTTAAATCGCTCAAAATACGTTAAAATACCTTTATAATATTTAAAAACTGTTCAAAATTCCATAAAATGGGAATAACTAGAAGATAAATTAAGTGTCGACTGGGAAAAAATGTCGAGAAATGCTAAGGTGTCTAGAATGCGTGTGGATAATGTGGATGATAAGATTGCAAGAGCTTGCAGCAGGGAGTGCCAGTGCCAATAATAGTCAACTCCCAACTGAGAGTCCTTAGGGAGGAAAACTGGTATGTACCTTAAAGGCTTACCGGTCCAGTCTACCTAACGGTTGCAGGGAACTTCAGCCATTATTGCTGAGATTACCGCGTATCTACCTGTTAACGCATGGCTTATTACACGCGACCACAAACACAGCGGACCTGAGCAAACCTGCATATATGAGATCGGCAAGGTTAATACAGGAAGATACCTGCAAAGTGCCTAGTGCCTACTGCATAGTGCCTACACGGAGAAGAGTTAAAGGAGTACAAAAATAACTTATAATTCGTAGAATGTTTATAAAATTAATATTCATTACACTGAGAAAAATGGATTGTAAACAGTAATTAAAAATATGTTATCAGGTATTATAATCTTGGACTATTAACTATGGGACAGCGATCTAGATTATTAAAACCATAATCTCTAGATGTTAAAAAAAAAAGATACTAGCAGATAATATCCTATATTATAAACTGAAGCGTGCCAGATTTTAACATCTATAATCTACATATTTTATATATTATAATCCAATATGTTATCATTCATAATCTACAATATTAGAATTTAAAATCTTATATCCAACGTGTTAAAATCTATGATTCAAGCTATTTAACCCCATCATCCCAAAATGTTAAAATCCCATATCAAAAAGGCTCAGGTCGATTCCGATAATTATAATTATTCCCATTTTTTCTTTTATTGCAAATTTTAAACAAACAATCCAGTTTTATTAAGGTTTATAATCTTCATATATTACGAATTAATTACTGAAGATTATAAAAATCTAATATCTAGAGATTATGTTTAGTAATATCTGTATATAATAGATAAAAAGTGTAGATCATAAGCTTTAACATATTTTCTATTACCGGATACTACTCTTCAGTTTTAACATCTAGGTTTTATGATCTATTTTAAACATTATATATTTTAGGCAAAATTACTCACTCGGTCATGACATTTTCCAATAATCTGTGTAATATTATTTTAAACAACTGGAAACTCACCTGAAACATGAAAATATTATTCATTAAAACGTGTCAATTGAATAAATGTTTTAGTTTAAAAAAAAAACGAATTATTTTTTATTTACTTAGAAATAATCAAATATGATATTTTAGGTCATATTTGAATATAATAATATTTACCGTAAGAAAAATTATCAATTTTTACAGCATAAAATACATATTATGTATTGAAATTTTCATTAAAAATTGAATTTTTTGCAAACAAAATACCTTTACATTTCTTATATTAAGAAAATTGATGAGGAAACTTCAAAGAATAAGAGCCTTAATTTCGAGACGGATTCGACTTTAGCGTGAGCCTAATTAGTGATTGTATAAGTGAAAGGTACCTTATATTGTACGAATCTACAAATTTCGAAGGCCCACTTGGTCTTAAGTTGTTAAAAAGACTTGTGACCTAATTCGCTTGAAAGTGATATTCCGCGACTTTCGTGACCTCTTAAGTTTCAAACTATAACAACAATGGACGCAGATCAATCGAAGATAACATCCGAAAGTGACCCGCGTCACCCGCGCCTCATAATCCACGGAGAAATTGACGCCTTACCTCCCTTCGGGTCAACACACTTTCACTTGGTGCAACGCGACGAACCAGAACAATAAAGAATCGTCAAGAGAAGAAAGTCCACAAAGAAATGACTTTATTTGTTAAACAACTTTCCTTCTTTCCCCAGCAATTACTGAAAATCTCTTTTTTAAGTTACAAGTATCACACAAGTAAATATTTCGATTTAATTGCAGGAATATTTTGATAAAAAATTATCTTCAGATTATCAGAGGTTTGAGGTCAAAGGTCATAAGGTTCAAACTTCAGAGTTCAAAGGTCAAGAATAGAAAATGTCAATGTTCAAGGGTTTCAAATATCAAAGATTAAAGTTAAGGAAGTCACAGTTTATAGGCTTCCAGACCTTATGTTTTAGCACTGAAAGATGTTTAAAACAGAAATTATTAATTTTCTTAGATGGGAGTCGGGACGTCAAGACTTGAGGTTTGATCGCAACAAAGAGGTCAACATATATAAATATCTTTTTTAATAATACATATTATACTTAATATAACCCGTCGAGTTGGCTGAAGCAGAAAACTGGACTCCCAAGCCAGGAAATAGTTTTGCGTAATATTAGATATTTCCCAACATGCGAATAATCCAGCAGTATTGCTACCAAGAATAAGCCTTACGCAAGTTAGTCTTCGCAGGTTAGTCAGTTACTTTCTAGCTGATCAGCGTGTCATGAGTCTTCATATCCCTACTCTAACACCCCTTCTCTAAACATCCCTCTTACTCTCAGAACTCGAGCTAAAACTCGAAAACTTCCGCCCCCACCAATCGCACTTTTGCTGTTCATCCGGCGCAATGTTACAACATCAATCTAGACATCCTATCCCTTGGGACCTGTGGACTCTCCCTATAGTCCTCGGGATTCCCTTTATCCAGGACTTCACTTATACCACAAGACCACCACATCCCTCTGGACTCCCACAATCCCTCCGGATTTCTTCTATTCCACAACACTTCCCTATTCCTTAGTACTTCACATTTCCTGTAGGACACCATTACAATGGATTCGGAGGAATCCATCGACATTTTTTAAAACTTCTTGAAACTCTACGAAATGTTTAGATTATTATTTTTTTTTTTTGCAATCTCTTGAAATTCTTTGACATCAATTAAAATTAATTAATTAAATAAATTAAATAATAAATTATGTCAACAGAATTTTAATTACTGAGTGGCATAAGATTCAATTTTTCAATTTCCCATGTGAATAAAGTTTCGAACTTCAAATGAACGAAATATTTTTTTTTAATTATATTTTATCCAGAAATATTGTGCCCACTAAAAATAACAATCAGGATCACAAGTTTATTTAATTCTTTATTATTTTCAATGTAAATTAATCAATATTTAAAACCTTTTTGTAGTTACAAATACAATCAATACAAAAATTCCTTCATTTGAACGTTCAGAACTTTTCAATCATAATTTCCCTGACTTTCAGGCAAATATCCCTGACTGAAAGGTATTAAAAATGCGAACAAATTTTGAATAATTGTTAAAAGTAGTACTGGTGATCGAAATCAAAGATACAGAAGTTTAATACAATTAAAGTTTATTTAACTTAACAGGATTGCTTAATTCACAAAATACCGATGATTTCTGATATGAATAAGAAATTTAAGGTATAATCCAGATTCTGAGAGCAGTTTCACAAACTTAGCAAGAAATAACTAGATTATTTTGAGAGATGTTTCACTAAAGGTGTAAAGATATGTAATAACTCGCAAATTAATGAGTAAACATTGATTTAAAAGATGTTTGAGATTTAAGGGATATAAATTAATAAAAGAAAAATGTGATCAGTTAAAGAAACTTGAAGAGACTCAACACAATGTAATTTAGTCAAGAAAAGTGAAAAGACTCAAAGTGATGAACAAAGATGTAATCAACTCATGAGACATAGAGAAAACTCAAGAAGATAATGAGACATAAAGAGACTCAAGAAGACGTGAACTTATAGGATACGAAAATGTAACTCAGTAGATAATTCAAAGAAGCTATGAACTCGTACCAGACCAAAGCATAACTGGGGTGAAGAGTCTTTCTAAGGTTCAGAGGTACATTTTTAGAGAAAGCAAGAATATTAGAAAAAGTAGCATTTGAATTTTATGATGGTTATATCTGAAGAGTCGAAGAGTACCTGGACTTTAGCGCGCATAGAACTTTTAACATAGAATTGTAGTAAGACCAGTAATAAGCTAGGTCCTTGGTAGAATCATAAAAAGCTTAAAGATTTGGGGAATTCCAGATTTTCTTACTAGGAATGGAAAACCCAGCAAATATACTCTTTGGCAGAGAAATAGTATTATCGAGAGAAATACTAAAATATTATGTTTGTAAACTGAGACTTAACATTATTGTTATTAACAAGCATGTCTGTTTTTTTTAAAGGAATATACAATAATTTGATTAAACAATAATACTATTGAAATTTTTCAAAAATTTCGTATATCACTTTAAATATTTTGAAATTTAAAATCACTTTATAACATTTAAAATTCGTAAATATTTCAAATTTACCACATCCTTGGAAATCTTTAAATTCATTGAAATAGGTGGAGGGAACTCTAAGGCAGATTTTTGTCGCAATTTAAATTTTGTCCAATAAATTTGAAAAAATCCATACAGTATCTACTAACAATAAGAAGTCAATTCCACCCTAAACGGACAACCCTCACCCCCCATTCACACTGAGCACCCCTTAAAAAATGAAAACTTCACCGCTTCTCTGCATTGTTTTTGGGGAAAACCTCCAATTAAAAAACAAGGAAAAATACATATACAGGTTTTTGGGGTCGTTGAATTCGAATACGAGATCCGTTCAGCTCCATATCAGATGTAAGGTCATTTGAAGGTCAAACTGCAAAAAACTGATATAAAAATTCAGAAAACAATGGAGGATGAGGGTTGTCTGTTTAGGGTGGAATTGACTTCTTCTTGTTTGTAGATACTGTATGGATTTTTTCAAATTTTTTGGGCCAAAAACCTGCCTTAGAGACCCTCCCCCTTTCTAGAAATTTCTCGAAACATCTTAAAATTCGACGAAATCTCTTAAATTTTCGCTAATATGTTTAAAATTCCTCAAAACCATTTGAAATACTTTGATTTTAACGAATAACTTCAAAATCTTTTAAAATTCCTACAAATCTCTTAAAATTTCCTGTACTCCTTCAAAACACCATAAAATATTTTCAGAATATCTTGAAATATTTTTTAATTTCACGAGGAACTTAAAAATCCCTTAAAATGCATTCAAGTCTCTGAAAATAGAAGCCTACTGAAATTCCTTCAAATCCGGTGAAATATTTTGAAATTCCTAGAAACATATTTAAATTTCTTAGAATGCCAACAAATCCTTTACAGTTATTTCACAAAATCTTTTATAAATTATAAAAATCTCATGAAATTCTTTAAAATTTTCTAAAGTGCATTAAAATCTCTAAAAAAAAACTCTTGAAATAAGAAGTTTTGTACTTAAAGACACGTGATACTTCACCATAAGAGTAAATTAGTTAAACCATGAATTATACATTCATAAAAATAAATATTTTTAGCTAATAATATCCGTTATTATATATATATTATATATATATATATAATTTTTGTTGGATTAAAAAAGATACATAAATAGAATATTTTTCAATGAGGACGGATTAAAACGGACAAATACGATACCATCTCACGGATAGATAAGGATAAAAAAGTTCAGATTCAACCGGATAGTAGCAGATTATATTCCACTTAATGTATTGAAAATGATTCAAACGGATAAAGATTTAAAAATCTAACAAAGAATAGAACATGATTGAAAAGGATACAAAATTTACATTAAAACAGATAAACAATTTCTATCCGTTTGAATCCGTTTGCTTCCAGCAGGGATCAATAATTGAACGAAAAAAAACTAATTATATGAACATAGACTCCAGTGGGCAGAATCTATATTCATACAACGTTCTTTGGCCCAACGCGACGCTTCATGTTATGTTTAGGGTGCAGGTAGTCTGTATAAGGTAGATAGGTATACTCTAGGAGGCTGTGCAGTGTGCAACTGTGCACTGTGTGCTGTACATTAGAGACTCTAGAGAGACATGAGCCTAGTAATATAAGCATAGATAGCCACAGTTACAGGTATAGTCATTGGTATAGCTATAGCTATAGTGTTATAGCTTATACCTTATAGTTGTAACATACATATAGTTACGGGAGCCACGCCGGCATGGCATGCCAAGAACTGCAATAACCGTTCGCTCTTTGTCCGCTCAGCTGCCTCTTGCACGAGATGGTTCTCAACCTGAATCTGTTCAAGTTACATACTCAAATCTACTTTAGCAGACATAAAATCTGTTAATCTTACACACAGAAAACAGTTTCTTTGCATCAAAGAAATCATAGTATTGAGATGCGATCAAAGAAACACTTTTTTGATTCAAACAAATTTTTTTTTTATTAAACAAACAGTTTCTTTAAATTAAAATAATTAAAATAATTTTTTTTACATCAAAGAAACTTCGTTTGAATAAAATAAAATTATTTTAAAAGAAAGAAAGTTTTCTTGAATATAAAGAAATTTTTAATTTCAATTATTAAAATAAAAGATTTGATTTAAAACAAGTTTCTTTCTGAGTGTACAAATCTATTTGAAAAATTTATAAAAATGTTTGTGAGAGACACCTACTAATGTAAATTTAGCAGAAGAAATTTTTAAATTTTACAGATTTCAGTCTGTTCCCATTACCAACGACTCACTGGATAAAAAAGAAAAGGAATTTAATACTTAACTTTAAAAAATAATTCTGTTGTGCTTTTTCGTTGAAACAACCAAATTTTTGTTGCTAAAACAATATTATTTTACTGTAATTTCAAATATTTTGCTGGACTCTAATGATTTCAAGATATTTTCAATTATTTTAAAGGATTTTAAGAGCTTTTTAGGAATTTTAAATGATTACAAGAGATTTGTATAATATTTAAAATATTTAGTTGAATTTTGAAAGGACTTTGTGAAATCTTAAGAGATTGTGAAGGCATTTTGTAGAATTTTAAGGAATTTTGAAGTTTTAAAAAATTATAAAAGGTTTTTACGTATTTTAAGGTATTTTAAGAGGCATGTAAGAATATTAAGAAATTTTCATTATTTTAAAATGATTTTAAAGAATTTAAAATTTTCCTCATGGAATTTTAAAGAATTTCACAAAATTTTTATGATTATAAAGGGCATGTATTACTTACCCGATCCCTACCTTACTGACATTTATTTCTCTGTAACGCTATGTCTACATTTATAAAAACATTAAATTTTTTGAAAAAATTTTTTTTTTAAATGTCAATATTTAAGACGAGACAAACGTACCTTAAGGCTTTAGCTTCAAATATAGAAATTTTCAATGTGGTATCTCAATAAATGTAGACGTAGCGTTACAGAGAAGAAAATGTCGGTAAGGTAGAGATCGGGTAAGTAATACATGCCCTTAAAGATTTTGTACAAGTTTAAGGAATTTCAAGAGAGGCTTTCAAGAATTTTAAGAAATCTTTACGCATTTTAATGGATCTAAAAGTTTTTCGTATAATATAGGATTTTAAAAAGCTTGTTTAAAGTTATAAATAATTTGGACATTTTAAAAATGATTGTGGAATTTTAAAGAATTTGACGAGATTTTTATGATTTGTAAACGATTTTGTAATTTAAAGAAATTTTTGTGCATTTTAAGAGATTCTGAAAATGTTTTATGGCATTTTGAAGGATTACAGGAAATTTTAAGAGATTTATAGGAATTTTAAAAGAGATAGTGAAAATTGAAGAGATCTTATGAAATATTAACAAATTTGGAAGGATTTCACGGAATTTTAAGATATTTCTTGAAATTTCAAGGAATTTCAATTAATTTTAAGAGATCTTTCCAAAAGTTGTTGTAAATTCGAGACATTTTTACGAATGTTAAATGTTGTGAAGTGATTTTAAATTTCAAAAAGATTAAATGAACGAGTGTACACTAGATTTCAAGAGTCATTTACCTCTCGTTTAAATGTTAATTTAATTTGCGTAATTTGGAGTTTTTCAATGAATGTGACAAAATTGAGCTTGGTATAATAGGCGTGATATGCTGGCGAGTATCGAGCGCTATAGCTGAGGCCTAGAATCTAGCATCTACTACCTACCACCTAGTGTGACGTACCAACCTCTCCCACTTTCATCCATTATTCCATAGCCCACCATGATGAGAATTCAACCCACTCCGGTCAACTTGCACCCTCTCCCAAACCCTACTTCATCCCTTTAATATACAGTCTCCTCAAAATAATTGATACCTTCGGTAGATATCAATTATTTAAACTGATGAGTCGACACCACTGCGATATTCTGGTTCACTCCCTAAATATTATCAAATATATATTATATATTTTTCTAAGATTATTCCTAGATATTCACAAATATTCTGATATATATTATTTGATCAAAAAAATTGGACACTTATTTTTTTATTTCTACATGAAATGCAAAGTTTCCAAGCTACAAGTGTTTAAACATCTGGAGTAGATAAAATTGAGGATTTTTAAAAATATTCTAGTTAGTAAACCATTTCTTTCTATACACTAAGAAAAAAATACTCGGAAATCACTAAATATACTTTTCAATCAATAAATCTCTTCCAAAAACAGATATTTTATTGATTCAAATGTATATAATTTAAAATATATAATATCACTATTGTATGGAAATGATTAATTCTTGTTTCAATAAAAATTCATTTGAATCACTAAAATATCTGCTTTTGGAAGAGATTTATTGATTCAAAAGAATATTTATTGATTTCTGAGTATTTTTTTTCTCAGTGTACAGGAATTAATGAAAGAATACGTTTAATTTTATAAAATAATAATAATTTTCAGTAATACCAACAGATTTTTATGAATTTAGGGAACTTGGTTTATTTTCCATTATTTATTCCAATAGAAATAAAAACTTTTATAGGTCAATAACATTAGAAAATTTTTTTTAAATCCAAAAAACGACCCGGAATTTTTTTCTTGAATTTTAGTTATCACCCCTTTAGGAAATTTTTACCGAACTAAATTTAAAGAGCAAGTTTTTTTTCATACTTTTTCAATTTATGGATTATTTCAGGTAGTTCGTAATTTTACTTAATTTGCATTTACTACACTTTCTCTTAAATATTTCGAAGTCACGAACAATCCGATCGACAGTTGTCGCTTACTATCGAGTCTGCGACAAAAACATTTTGGTACGCACTATTTTTAGAATACACACGTCATTCGCAAACAATTAAGCATCGCAAAGGCAATGGGTGCTCGTAAAGGAAATTCTAGATTATATCTAGAGCCTATAGCCTTTACCTTATTATTTCATTTCCCAGGAAAAATTAATTTCTTAAGTCATTTTTTACTCGATTTTTTACTGTGTAGGGGAGAGATGCTCACAGTTGTTCGGTCTACACAGAGAATCAAAAGAAATATCTAGAAAACTATTAAATAAAATATGTTTTCATTATTAAATATCTATGACTTTATTGCATAAGCATTTTTTTAGAAGTTGCATTGCAGACCTTTGCGTATTTTTTTTTTAATGAAATATGTTTTTGACACACTGCAATGATTTTCTTCAGAACTCTATCTAACATTTAAAAAAATAACAGGACTTTTAAAAAGTTTTCCATTTGTAATTTTCTTAGCGAAAGCTTCGAATTGAAATTCATTCCGAATCAATCCGAAATTTTCCAAATCATTCCGGTATCCGAACCAAACAGTTTCATTACGATCTAATCCGAAGGAACTTTTCAATCTAAATTAATCCGGAGCCCATTCAAAATCAATCCAAATCTTTAATACGAACGAATCCGAATGAATCCAGTCAATCCGAACTGTATCCGAATTTTTCAGATCCATTCGTATATTGGAAGTTCTGATTGACTGAATTCATTTTGATTGAATGTTCGGACTGATGCAGATTGACTGGATTCATTTGGATTGATTTTGAATGTGCTTCAGATTAATTCGGATTAGACCGGAATGAAACTGTTTGGTTCGGAAACAAATTTCGAAATGATTCGGGAAATTTCGGATTGATTCGAAATTAATTGAACAATGAAAAATTAACTAAATCCACGAGTTCCACATTTCCGTAAATGCAATTTATTTAAAACAATTGCATATTTATTATATTAAAGAAATGATTATTTTTTTCATTCATCCCCCTGTATACAAAGAGTATTTGTTGAATTTACCCTAAAATTTTATTGTTTTACAAGAAGTAGTTTACGAACTGGAAAATTTTTAAAAACCCTCAATTTTATCTACTTCAGATGTTTAAAAACACTTGTAACTTGGAAAGTTTACATTGTATGTAGAAAAAAAAATACTTATCCAATATTTTCGATCAAAATATTTCGCGTGAAAAAAATTTTTAATTTTAACTTTTGGATGGAATGTCCCATATATATTATATACATAAAATCAGAGAACGGAAGGGTAATTCGAGAAAATAATATATATCAGAATATTTGTGAATATCTAGGAATATTGATAGAAAATATATATATATATATAAATTCCAAATAATATCCAAATTCTGCCACCAGATGGCGTATCGCAGTGCAGCAGATTCCAATAAAAAAAATTATCCCACTACGAAAAGAAGTAGCAAGAAACATTTTTAAAATATATAGATATATTTAAAATTAAATTTTAATTTTTTTTTCGAAATTGAATTTTTTTTAATGGGAAAAAAGTATTTGTCCCTGGAGAGTGAAGAGTTTTCGGGAGATTCTGATGACCTATAATCAGTAGTGTAAAAGTAAACGAGGAACGCTGATCCCGTTCTTCGATATGCCTCATGAGGATCACTGAGCGAGCGTAGCTCAGCTGGGCTTTGCTATACGCGTTACGAAGAGAGAGAAAGAGAGAGAGAGAGGAAAAAAGAGAGAAAGAGACAGATCACAGCGACGAAAAGGAGAGAGAAGAGAAGAGGCGGCAACAGCGCGCTCCGTGCGCACGGTGCAACTCACCCGCGCTCGTGTACACACGCCGAGTCCTCCGACACACACACACACATACACAGCAGTCAGAGAGAGGCATAGAGATCACACACATATAAATCCACACCCACGAGACAAATGCCTCCAGTCAGGAAATGCAAGTGGCAGGAGAAACAGGCCATGGGCGCGCGTGTGGCGCGAGAGCGTTTCTTCGATTCGGTTTCCTCAGAATTAGATCTCTATATTATACTTGAGAAATATTAGAATTAGATATTTTTTTTCAAATAAATACACGATTTTAGCCCATTTTCATATAAAAGTAGTTTTAGTCTCTATAAAACTGGAATAAAAAGTACTTTTTAGTCCGTAGGAATTAGTAGTAATATATTGTCTAACTAGAGGCAGATCTTTCTGTTTCTACGGTGAGGGAAATGTTTTCAGGTCGAGTGAAATGTTTTTGGGACGAGCTGTAGTCGAGCGAAATGTTTTCAGGACGAGCTGTAGCCGAGCGAAATGTTTTCAGGACTAGTTGTATAGACGAGCGTAAAAAGTAGAACTTTAACTTCGTTAATTCACTTGTACAATTTTAACTCCCTAGGGACTTAAGAAGTGGTCTCAAACGGGGCTCCCTGCGCGCGCATTGTTTTTGATGACCGCTAGAGAAATTCTACTATTGGTCAAAACTTTACACGCGCTATTTTGACCAATAGCAGAATTTTTCCAGCGGGAAGCCAACATGCGCTGCGCGCGCAGGGAGCCCTGTTTGAGAGCACTGGACTTAAGTACTTTTTTACGCCCTAGAGACTAAAAGTACTTTTTACTCTCTAGGAATTAAAAGTATTCTTTACTCTCCATGAACTTAAAAGTAGAACTTTACCCCCGTTTCAGAGGCACGAACAGTAGCTGAAATCATATATATTCTTATAAAAATATCTAATTATATTATTTATAACGTAAAATGAAGAAATCGAATTTTAAGGCGAAATATTCCCTCTCTTCCTCTACACTATAGAAAAATAAATTGGAAAACGTTGTCCAATTTACTTTCCTATAATGCAGTAGAGGAGAGGAAATTATTGGAAAAGGAGATTGGAAAAGGTGGTAGGGAAATAAGGAAAATACATAGTTTAAAAAAAATGAGAAGTGTAAAAAGAGGATTAGGAAACAAGGGAAAAGGGATATAAAAAATCGAAAGAAGTGGAAAGGGGTTTCGAAAAGTTGGCGGGGAATGAGTTTGAAAATGTGGAAAGTGTTTTAAAAAAGGGTTTAGAAAAATGTGGACAATGAATTTAAAGAAATTTGTACGGTGTACGTATTAAGACTAAATACATGAGACGTTTAGATTTAGAACTAAGACCAAAGGAGATAAATAAACTCCTAAAAGGGGCTTTACCAGGAACTTTCAGTCAACTTTCAACCCCTTTTATACTTCATCCTATAGTTAGGAGCGCTTCGGAATGAAAAGGGGAGTTCGACAGTGGTGTTCACAATTTTAGTCAAGTATTCCCAACATTAAGCATATACTTTTTCTAGACTCCAGCAGACAACAAGGGTGTTACATTCCAGACCAGTGACGCATTTCATCGCTTCGCGCACGAGTTCGTCTCGCTCGCGAATGACCTCAGTCGTAAATCGACTCGTTTACTACTTCGAGATTCGTTAACGACATGAAAATTGAAAGAGAACTCAGACAAAAATATTGTCGTCAAAAAAAAAATAGTAACTGTAAATTTTACCAAAAATGAGTCTCAATGCTCATTGTAATTCTATAAAATGATTTATCTCGCTCAAGTTCGTTTGACAGGGTGGCTACATGTCAAGAAAGTCAGGGAAATGTCAGGGAAAAAAATTTGTCAATGAACTCAGAGACATTTCTGGGAAACTTGAGTAGTTGGCAGGAAAAATAGAAATTGACATTTATGCTAATTATGTTATTTTTGTTGTATTGCGTATATACATAGATTTTAAAGTTTATTTAACAGATTTTAGAAACTTTACAAAGATTTCAAAGAATTATAAAGAATTTCCAGGCATTCTTTCAAATTTTTTGGATTTCTAATGAGTTCAAGAGATTTTCAATAATTTTAAATAATATTACGAAGTTTCTAGAAATTTAAAAAAATTTTTAATTTAATTTTAAAAGATATCACGCAATTTAAAGGAATTTTAAAGTTCCTTGTAGAAGTTTAAAGGATTTTAAAAAACTTGTAAGAATTTTTTAAACTTTTTGTTGCTTTAAAGTAAATTTAAGAGATTTTAATGTTTTGTAAACATTACAATTTTGGAATTTTAAAGGGTTTCATGAGATTTTTATGATTTTTACAAGATTTTGTGAAATTTTACAAAATATTAAGAGATTTTTATGTATTTTAAAGGATTTAACAGTTTTTCATGGAATTATAAAGAATTTTGAGAAATTTCGAAGATTTTAAAGAAATTTAAAGGGATTATAAAATATTCTCGTAGAATTTTAAAGAATTAAAAAAAATTTTGATTGTTTAACAGTGAATTCAAAGTTCCTTATTCAAGTTTAAAGGATATCACAAGATTTTTATGATTCGTAAGAGATTTTGTAAAACTGTAAAGGATTTCATGGAACTTTAGTAGATTTTAAGGAATTTAAAGATGTTTCTGGAAATTTCAAAAAATTTCAGCGAATTGTAAAGGATTTCAATAAGTTTCCAATAATTTTCAAGAGATTTTGTCGCGTTTAAGAGATATTAAAATTCCTAGTAGAATTTTCTGTACTTCGAGAGATTTTGAAAAGATTTTGTGGAATTTTAAAGGATTGTAGGAAATTTTAAGCGATTTTTAGTAATATCAAAAGATTTTGAAATGTATTGAAGAATTTAAATGATTTGAAATGATTTTGAGAAATTTTGAAGCTATTAGTTTAAAATTTAAGGGTTTTCAGGAAATATTAATGAAGAAATTTCGTGGAATTTCAAGATGTTTCTAGGAATTTCAAGATATATCAATGCATTTTAAGAGATTTTCAAGGTTGTCATAAATTTGAGAGATTTTTACGAATTACAAGTGGTGTGAAATGATTTTCGATTTCAAAAGATTTAAAGTGATATTATACGAACTTTTTGAAAAATTTCAATAGTATTTTTACCGAAAATTTGTTCGCTTTTTCATACTTTTATGTAAGGAAAATTTGGCTGAAAGTCAGGGAAAAGTCAGGAATTAAAAAATTGAATCTTGTGACCACCCTGGTTTGATCAGGAAGTATTTTCATTATCGAGGAAATCAATTACATATATTTTATTATGATTAATTCATCTCATTTCATTTCTCATTTTTTTTTCAGTATGTATGTCATAGGACAGAATTAAAATGTCGAATCAAAATGATGCACTTGAGGAAAGTCAAAAACGGGTTCTAAAAGAAAATTCAGTTAGTTAAGCTAAATGGTTATTAAATGGATGTTAAATGAGAATTTGAATTCTTCAATAAGTAATTTAATGATGGAATATCACTAATCTCACTCATTAAATAAAGTGAATATTCATATTTTTTTCTTACATTAGCCAATTGAAATTTTAAACAAAAAAGGTCGTATCTCACGTGGGGATCAATAAGGGCGTAACTCACTTAGGAGTCCATAAGAGTGAATCTCACATGATGGTCAAGAAGGGCGTATATCACGTGGATGTGTGGGGGTCAATAAACGAATGAACGCCTTTGGGCGTATCATAACGGGGTCACGTGGTCGAAGGGATCAGAAGGGGCGTATCTTCATGGGGTCACGTGGTCACTGCGATCATGTTAAATGGAAATGGTAAAGAGAAATGATAAAGGGAAGTCATGTTAAAGGAAAATGACGAGAAGAAAATAATTGTAATGGAAAATGTTAAAGTTAAAGGGAAATGGTATATGAAAATGGTAAATGGAAATAGTATAGGGAAATCTAGGTAAAGGGAAATGGCAAATGAAAATGGTAAAGGTGTGTATTAGTAGTTTTTAACTAATTAATGGTAAAAATGCTTACTAAAGTGAATTATAGTAAACGAATCGGCACTATGTCATTAGTAACTTCTTACTAATTCAGATTGCGAGAGTACTGTTTTCTTTATTCTTCGACCAAAATCTAACTGAATATCTATATCTGTTTTTTATGGAGCCTTTATCTCTTATCAAACATGCTGTGTCTATTTTAGTGAATAAAGAACGAAAAGCATGAAAGGAGCGGGACTGAGAGCACTGAGCTATAATACAGCAGGGACACGTGTGACTTGGTTTCAACTATAATATAAAAGGCACTTAAAACTCGGTTCACGTTTCGGTTAAATGGCCCAGTCTCTCCGGAAATGTTGAAACCTCAATGGTCAAAACTTTACGTGAATCTCGCATGCAATCATGAATGTTTAATGTCTGTTGACTTTTCGTCCTCTCAAAATATGTGATTTTGTAAATTACATTCTCAGATTTGCAGAATCAATACATGAAAATTCTATTTACGTTACTAAAGTTGTAAACTCACTACCATACTATTTTTGTCTGTGGAAAAAATTGTTTTGGTTGTAAAACACCCACAGAAATAATAAAATATTGTACAACTACAATTTTTTGTTTCCACAACCACAGCTATTATGTGACAACTATTTCATAATAGTTAACTAAAATCGTGGCTGTGGTAACCACAAATTAGTAGTTGTACCATACTGTACCATTTCTGTGATTGTCACAACCATAGAGTTTTTTCCGTGTATTCTTCAATAGAAAAATATTTCGAGAAGTAAAACTTTTCTTTGCATATGAAGAAAGCATTCATCATAAATAAGTTAAGACATTAATCGTAAAGTTATTCCAGTCGAAGCGATAACATAGCTCGTCAGAGTTCGATAATGAATTATCTCGATTCAGTGAGACATCTTGTGGCTCAAAGTTAGCAATTCTGTCTAAAAACCGTGTAATTTACTATTCAAGCAAAGAGTTTTGCCTCTTTACAATCGGCAGATCAACGAACCAACAAAACTGACGTGACTTTGCGATTTACGAGAATCTATTGATCATTTATTTTCGATTCGACAGACGAAAAATGTGCCGATCATATTTGAAACAATAATGTATTTCTTTTAATGCAAATTTATTTTAATAATCATTTTTAATGTAATTTAACTAAATTAATTAAGTTAATTTCAATTAAATAAATAATGAAGTACTTAATTTCAGATATTTAAATATGTAAATAGGTGATGATCAATATTTAATTTAAGTTCATATTTAAATATTATATGACATTTAAAAATCTGCAAATTAATACATTTAATTTTAATTTTAATTTAATTAATATTTTTAATGTAATTAAATGTATTTTATATGTATTTTTCCATCGATGCAAAATAAAATGGCGACGTAGAATTTTTCCGAATTTTGATTTATTTCATGGTTCCGCTTAAAAAAAATTGCCCAAAAATATTTAATTAATCACCAATAATATAGGTAAAAAGATGGAAAAAAGATCGAATAATTTTATAGTCTTATTTTATGTCCTTAAGTATAAGACATTGAAGGGATTCTGGTTTGCTTGTGACGAAAATATCTTTTTCCAGTATGTGTGCGAACATCTGCCCTTTAAATGAATGAAAGTTTCCACCCTCGTAAAAATTTAAGTTGGGAACTTCCAATACATGAACTGAATTCCACGAGGAACTTTAATATCTCTTGAATTTCGTCAAAATCTCTTTAAATTATTGGAAATTTATTAAAATCTTTTATAATTCGCTGAAATTGTTTGTAATTCTTAGAAACATCTTTAAATTCCTTACAATTTCACAATAATATTTAAAATCCTATAAAATGTCATAAATTCCATTTTTAAAGAAGGGCCTTGACCTTCATTTGACCTTAAAAATTAACTTCAAGGTCAAAATCAATAGTACCGTTAAATATCCCCCTCTGTTTTGTACAATTTTCATCTAAACAATTTTTTTGTAGATTGAGTAATGTAAGAGACGACCGATACATTAAAATGGGCCGCCCTGTATTAAAGCTTACCGCAATTTTAATAATTAAGAATTATATACTAATAAAAATGTTTAATCTTTAAAAATCGCACACGCGATTTGAGATTTGACCAATAAGAGAAAAACATTATGCTACTCTTTTTATAGAATTATAGAAATAACGCTTGTTCGTTCTGAAAGTACAAAGCATAATACACGGAAAAACGACAATGACTCTGAAAAAGACGCATGACGCAAATTATTGATTATAAGTCTTCGTGACTTATCGGTTTCATTTCTCGTCAAAATAATTAGTAAAGAGAATTGAGGAGTTATCACTAGTAAGAATAAAAATAATAATAGTTTTTGTATAAATTGAAGATTCGGCTGTAAAAAGGGTCGCACGTTGGCTAATTATGTGAGCACGGCTTTCTTTTAATTATTCTCATGGAAAAAACTGTTATGGATGTTATAAAGACCACAGAAATAGTAAAATATGGTACAACTGCAATTTGTGATTGCCATGTACAATTTGCATAACCACGATTGTGGTAGCCACAATCAGAACTATTATACAGCAAAAACCACAACTATGTGTGGCAACTAATAACCAGAAATTGGTAGTTGTACCATATTTTATTACTTCTATGGTTGACACAACCATATCGAGTATTTTCCGTGTGAGTATATGATTTTACACTCAATTTTACAGCGAGTCCGTTCAACACGTGTGGCACGTCCGTTGCACATCCTGGGTGGCCCGAAAAATTCCATCACCGGACGGAGCGCTTAGGATTCGCTGAAACTTCGCTAATCGCTGACCTGTTCTCTCGGCCATCTACTATATTATAAATCGCCGCAATTTATTTCTTATTCTTCTTTCTTCCAACCTTCCATTTTGAAAGAACAGAATATTTTGATTTTTCTTTGCATATTAGGTTTGAATGACTTTTTCAATTATTTTCAATAAATTTTTTCATGATGACTTTTACCCCTGTATATTATTCAATTTTTAGTAAAATTCACCCGTGTAGAAATTTCTATAGAAGTCTAGTGGAGGCCTCACTAGTTTTCCCTTCTTTTATTCGGGCCTTGATGGGGAAAACTAGTCGGGCCCTGATGGGGAAACTAGTCGGGCCCTAGTAGGGAAAACTAGTTCAACCCCGACTAGATGTTCTAGTAGGGGCCTGGTGGAAATCCCCCTTCCACAGCCCTATGAAAGAAAAGGCCCTGTTTTGGCCCTAATCAGGTCCTCGCGATATATATTTTTAATTATAAACGTATATAGTTATGCATTTGGGACGATTTGAAGTAGAAATGCTCAAAATTCGTAAGAAATTTCACGCTAACGCCAGACAGGTCCTTGATTAGTTTTTTCTAGATTAGAACTTCTAGTCCGGGCCACGCTAGAACCCTACTTTAAATGGGGAAAGATAGGGAAATTTCCTGTCAGTATCTCTGATAGTATGATGAAAAAAACAACTATTTATAATCCTTTGCAACTCTTTTAAAAATCTCTTGAAATTCCTTAAAATTATTTTAAATCTTTTACAAATTCGTGTAAATTCTCTAAAATTGCTCCTAGTTAATAAATAAAAATTTTGGGTTTTGGAAACAGTAAAAACCTTTTTTATTATTATTATTATTATTCCCATAAATGTACAGAAAATTGTAGACTAGACGTCTGAAACTTCAATCCAATTTTAAATCTTTGATATTTCATCAATGATTCAATGGATTAAAACCGGCTATTTTGGCTAATCTCTTGAACTCGCGGTCTTTCATTTGATTATTTTCGTAGGTTTAAGTTTATGTTTCTAAACCTGGAATACAATGGCATCTAATTCAAAAAAGGGATTATATAAAAATTTAGTATCTAATTAGTGCTAATTTATACTGCAAATTCAAAAAAATAAATAAAGAATAAAAATAATAAAAAAGAAAAAGACAGGAGTCCGAAAATATATCCAAGTTTCACTAAACATGCAGTGTAAGATTTTATTTTATGCATGAACTAATTGTCATTCGGCCTTGGGAGGCAGTCGAGTAGGAGCAAAATATTAATTTAGAACTCGATTTAGAGAGTGAATGTAATTCTTATTGCAAATTGACTTCTTCTAATGATTTGCATTTTATAAAAAATGTTTATAACGCCAGTAACGCATGTTTCAATATTTGTAAATTCAATTTCCTTGATTAAAGTCAACAAAAGTATAAGTGCGATAAAAATTCTCTGTTAAATGCATCGCACAAAGACAAAATTCGTTTGGCTCGTTTTCTTTTGAAAAATATATCAACTTTATAAATACATAATTATGTCGAAAAGTATATAAGATTGAGTTGAACGTCGCGAGATACAAAGCCTTGAGAATGTGTGAATCGAATACAAGGCAATCTG
Source organism: Synergus japonicus (assembly GCA_900474275.1). Lineage (NCBI taxonomy): Eukaryota > Metazoa > Arthropoda > Insecta > Hymenoptera > Cynipidae > Synergus > Synergus japonicus. Next base: position 44,299 of record UCOH01012366.1, on the reverse strand, counting down.
CATTTTACAGCGATAATAAATTGCGATTGTTGTTAAGACGGGTTGACTCCCGTTTTGTTTAATATTCTCTGTCAGAGATTTTAAGAGATAAAGTTCTGGAAGTGCATTATCTCTGATTTTGTTGCCGCTATGTATACTTACGTACTTTGACTCGCTTACGAAAATGATCATAAAAGGCGCAAATAATATCAAGGTAAAAAATTTTTTTTTTAATTCACTTTTTTTCCATTTTATCTCGATGAATATAAGTTTTAGAAAAAAAAAAAAAAAAACAATATTTTCAACAAAAATTTTAGAACGTAAAAAATACACTTTTTATAATTTTATACATTTTACGTGAAAAATAATGGTTCTTTAGAAAAAATGTATAGATTAAAATATATATGTTTTAACAAACTACGAGGAAGCTGAGGGGGTCTATAATCGTTAAAAAGGGTTACGTAATACTTGAACGGTCCCAAAAATTCACATGAGAAAAAAGATGTATATTTTCAAACTCTACAACTTTTTTAAAAAACTTTTTTCCTTAGGCTAACTGTTTACAAAATAACATTTAAAAATTTATTTTGTTAAAATGAGTTATTCGAACTTCGATCTTTAACTTTGAAAATGTCATTTTCGCCAATTTCCACCATCCATTCGTCGTCACCGCATCAAAATACGTAAGTTTGTATAACTAGCCCCAACCTTTGGTCCAACTAAATCAGAGATAACGCGCTTTTAGAACTACATATTCCTAAACTGAATTCGGAGGAAACACGCTTTCAAAACCACATCCAAACTAACTTTAGAGATGGTAAAGAAATTAAATTTCAAAAGTCTTTTCAAATTTTTTAAAGCAATAATCTTTTAAGGCTATTTATTATTTATCCGATTCCTACCTTGCCGACATTTTTTCTCTGCAATAATAAAATGTTACTTCTAAATTCATTAAGATATCAAATTGAAAATTTTCATAATTAAAGTTAAAGTATTCATGTACTTTTATCCGGTTCTAAATATTTATAAAACAGGACGGTCACAAGAGTTAATTTTTCACTTTATCTGACAGAAAAGTTTTAAAAATACGTATAAATTTTGAATAATAATACTATTGAAATTTTTCAAAAATTTCGTATAATATCACTTTAAATCTTTTGAAATTTAAATTCACTTCACAACATTCAACATTCGTAAAAATCTCTCGAATTTACTACAATTTTTGAAAAGATCTCTCAAAATTCATTGAAATTTCTAGAAACATCTTAAAATTCCACGAAACCCATTGAAATTTGTCAATATTTCATGAGATCGCTTCAATTTTCAATTTTCACTAATCTTTTTTAAATTCCTAAAAATCTCTTAAAATAGCTAAAATCTCTATAAAATCATAAAAATCTTGTGAAATTCTTTAAAATTCCCTAAAGTGCATTAAAATCTCTAAATATTGAAATAAAAATCTCTTGAAATGAAAAATCTCAAAAATCATTTAAAGATAAAAGTGACTTGAAATTATTCAAAATTCTATTTTTAATCATAAAAATTTTGTAAAATCCTTTAAATATTCTCCAAGAATTTAAAATGCCTTAAAATTCTTTAAATTGCCTAAACTTTCTTAAAAATCTCTGAAAATTTCATGATGTCCTTTTAAAATTCAAGCAAATCTTTTAAATATTATAGAAATCTCTTGTAATCCCTTAAGGGCATGTGTTACTTACCATATGAGCCAATTTAAATAACCCCGTTTTTTTTCCATAATTTTTATTTTTTCAGAAAAATAATAGTGGATATCCGTCCGTGTTCGCATTCTTAACGTATGTCCACTACTATTTTTTTTATAAAGTAAAAATTGCGGAAAAAATGGGGTTATTTAAATTGGCTGATATGGTAAGTAACACATGCCCTTAAAATTCCTAGAAACCACCTAAAATTTGTTTAAATTATTGAAAATCTCTTGGAATCGTTAGAAACCTATAGAGAATCTCACAGAGTAGCTGGAAATTATTTATAATCCTTTGAAATCTTTGGATAGATTCTAAAATTTGTTAAGTAAATTATAAAACTATAAAAATTATAAATTTTCTTTTCTATACGTTCAATGTCAATGCTTTAATTCTTAATTCGATGCTTTTCGATATTCTACTTTGTTCAATTCGAGATTTTTATGCCATGATTTTTCTTATAAAACTTATATATTATGTAATACGACAAAAATAACATATGTCAATTTATATTTTCCCTGATTTTATATTTCCTTGATATTATTCCCCTGACTTCCCTGACACGTAGCCACCCTGAAAAAAAATTATTTTGAATATTTTTTTATTTTAATAAAAATTTTAGGACCAAATAGACGTATCTTAGGATATTTTCTTTAATTTTTGACATTTCCAATTTGAATGAGTTGGTGTAAGAAAGATAAATTTAAAAAATAAAAACAAATCCAAATTAAACATCAATACTACTGTGAAATAAAGAAACGTCTAGGACTAGGTCGATCTGTGTAACGTTGGGCACACTCAGGTAACTCTGAACTACTCTCCCTCATTCATAATCATAGTCAAGCTATAGCTACAACAGATAGTCCGAGCCATGAACAATGGAAACTATGAACGAAATTTCGAGGCATTTCCAACGGGGGAAAGTTGTGAGAATCGCAATTTCCGGTGAGAAGCAATGCGGTGAACCAGATTTTTCCTATTTCTTATTCTCCTCCACATTTGCATATTTTTGTATCCAAGTTTTTCTTCTGTGTGTGGCAATCGAATTTTTTCCATATTAAAAAAAATTATTAAAAAACATGTTGGACGTTCTGATTAATTTAAACCACGATAAATCATTTTAAAAATATGGGAAATTATCTTTGAATAATGTAGTATTTGAATACAAGCAAAATTTCCTTTTGCAAAACTAGTTTTTGCAAGAAATTAATTATTTTCAATATGGAAATATTTCCGAGAATATTTCCCTGGCCGCCAGTTTCAGCGTCATAAACTTTCCATACCGATCTATTTTAATCTGACTAGGGATTTAGCAGTAAAAGCATCTAAAAATGCGATTTCAAATGTAATAATAAACAAAAACCGAACATTTACATAACTGAATATAAGATAAGATAAGATAAGATAAGATAACATGTAACATAACGATTCTAATTCTATTCTATCCAGAAATATTATTTCAATTCAAAATAACAATACAAGTTTCTTTTATTCAAAATTATTTTTAATACAAATGAATCAATATGTATTTTAAAATTGTTTCTAGTTTAAAATACAATCAGTTCAAAAATTGGTTTAGAACTATTTAGGCATAAAATCGCTTGATATTCTTTAAAATTACTCAGTCCCATGAAATCTGATTAAATCCTAAAATTCTTGAAAATCCATTGAAATTTCGTAAAATCCTTTGAATCCCTTAACTGTATTTAAAATGACTAAATATCCCATATAATATCATAAAATGCCTATTATTGTGTGAAATAGAGTGGGTTGACTTTAATATCGAATTTGGCACGAACAAAAGTCTACAATAGAAAAGTGGGAGGTGAAATAGGTGCTATAGGGGCATGACCCCCTATAGAGTGGTAAGGAAATAGAGCATAATTTATGGGGTTTAACTTTACTATTGTCCGGATATGGATATAAAAAAGCAGAAATAAAATAGTATAGCTATGTAGGGGCGTGACCCCCTATTGAGTGTGAAGGGGAGGGTGTATTGCCCTATTATTACATGAAGAGGGGTTAGGGTTATGTAATGTAGGGGTATGACCTCTGGGGTGTACCTTTACTATTGTTGTCTGTATCTGGGGTGGGGGGTATTACCCTACTATTACATGGAGAGAGTTTACTTGTTCTATTTCCATAGCCTATTTCTAGGAACCACTAAAAGAAAACTGATAAAACTAACAAATTATGAAAATGTGAATAAAGTTTCGAACGTTCAAATGAACGAAATATTTTTTTCAAATTATATTTCATCCAGAAATATAGTGCCAACTAAAAATAACAATCAGGATTACAAGTTTATATATATATATATATATATATTTTTTATTATTTTATTACTTTATTATTTTAAATATAAATTAATCAATATTTAAAAACTTTTTGTAGTTACCAATACAATCAATACAAAAATTCGTTCATTTGAACGTTCAGAACTTTTCAATTATTGATGAAACTACTTTTACAAGAATGTCTAAAAGACCTTTGTGTCTAAAAGACCTTTCCCCTTAAATGTTCGACTACAGATAATATGTGGCAATATGGCGAGTACTTGTTGCCTTGAAGGAAGCTGGGAAGATGATCGCTAGGGGAGAGGAAGGATGTGTGGATGTATATTGGTAACGGAGAGGCGAGAGAATCGGAAGAGCGGGAAGAGTGTTCGGCACTTCAGTGACTCTATGGTCTGGTTCTTGGTTCACCAATACTGCGAGACGAGTCTGGTTATACTGGACGTGAGTGACGCGCCTATGCCAAATAGGTCTGCTCACCTTGGACGACAAGTTGACAGGAGTGAAGGAGTCTAGATATATGTATGGGAGCGGAGAAATAGAGGAGCGGGTAAAGCAAGACAGGAGACAAAAGGTTCAAGCTTCTACTACCTTCTACACGACCGATTTGCATCCCACACCACGCATTGTGGATGATTGTAGACCTGCGTCGATTGGTCGAATTCATTCAGAGGTTCTCAATTCACATTGTCGTTCAAATTTCGAAAAGAATGCAAGACAGAAAAAACTGTCAAAGAGAGTTGTTTTTTATCACGTTTCTAAAGTCAAATGTTAAGTCTTCTATTGACGTCAGAGACGCGATTTCAAATTTTAAATTTTAATTTTCAGGGTACACTCGAGTAAACTAATTATATATTAAACTTGCTGGAGGAAAAGCAATAATGTGGGTGGTATATACGTCACTGCTCGAACTTCAAGGTTAGCAAATGTCAAATCGATAGGTTAGGGCTGTACAATGGTGTTCTGCAGAAAAGCATTAAACACCTACGCTGCGGCTATATGTATCAGTATATGCCATTTTATGGTTCTCATTCTGAGTTGCTATTAAAGTCTTGTTTCAAAATTCCATGATTTTCCCGATTTTGCAGGTGTACTTTCTAAAACATTCTGTTAATTAAGTTTATTTTTAATACAATCTGTGATGTTGTTGACTTTTAAAAATCATAACATTTTATTTAGCTTATTTTAAAAATAACTAGCAATTATCCTTCAAAATTTGGTGAAATTCCTTTAAATGTTGTAAATTCACTTGATATTCCTTAAGATTACTCAAAGTCCCATGAAATCTCTTAAAATTTCTGTGAATTCAATCATCCAATGAAATCTCATAAAATCCCATAAAACTCCTTGAATCCTTTAAAAGTCTTTAAAATTACTTCATACCCCATACAATATCCTAACATGCCTTTATCATCCTTCAAAAACTGGTGAAATTCCTTTAAATTTCGTAAAATCACTTGATATTCCTGGTTGTTCCAAAAAAAAGTTCTTAAAATTCCATAAACTATCGTTATAACTCTTAACTATACCATGAAATTACTTGAAATCCCATGCAATAACTTAAAATGCCTTTAACGTTCTTCAAAATTTGATTCAATTTCTTTTAATTTTATAAAATCACTTGATATTCTTTGATATTCCTACTTGATATTTCTTAAAATTACTTAAAATTACTAAAAATTCCATGAAGTCTCATTATACCCATTAAAATTACACAAAAGTCCATAAAATAACTTAAAATCTTGTGAAATATTGTAAAATCTTTAAAAATTAGTTAAAATTTCATGCAACTTCGTAAAATCCTTTAAAATTTCATAAGTCCTCGAAATACCGTGAAATCAATATCACAAAATATATAGTCCTACATTCCAAAATATATATCCCTTAAAATACTTTATAATCCCATCAGATATCATAATTCTGATGGTAACTGATCTGTAAATATATTACATAATTTCAAATATAAGCTTTGTAATTAAAGGCCCTCCCCCTCTACAATTATCTGTTAAGTTAAGCTAGCTGATTTTTAATTGACCCTAATTTTGTCTCGTTCTATCATTTATCGCCCATCTTTTGTATCTTTATAAATTACTTTCTTTTTTAAAAAATTTTTTTCTTTTTTTCATTCTTTTTGTTGATACTTTTGATTACTTCTTTTTAAAATTAAATCGAATATCTTCTTGACTAAATTCTACGAAGTTATCTCTTTATCTTTTTGTCGTAAAACTTTGCACGTTCAGTGAGTTTCTCTTTCTCTTTTGGAGTATATAGGGGTCAGCTAGAATAATGAGAAAATATCAACAAAAAAAAAATTCAAGTCATTTAAAAAGTTGAAAAAATTATTTCTCTAAAATCCGTACGATTTTTAAAAGAATGTCCCTCTCGTAAATACTGTAAATTCTAATTTATTTTTAAAATTACGATTCAGCAAATCAATAGAAAAACAAAAATATAGTCAATTCTATTCCTCTGATTCCTCGTAAAAAAACAAAAGATTGCAACCTGTAACCTTGATGAAAGAGTCGACGGGTGCCTACCGTAATATATATATATATATATAAACCATTAGTATAATTACTTGTTGGTAATGGAAATATATATATTTAAAGTTATAAGCGAGGCTATAAGCTATATGCTATATGAACATCTGCTGTAAACTAAAACTACCAAGGATTTCCAGGAAGTTTAGTCTATGCTTACAAGACTGGACCACGTACGCAGTTTGAATGTATAAACAAAAGGACATTTTCTCTTACTGACTGATGCAAGATAAGCAGAACCGTATAATTAATATAAGGAGAAGTACATACTTTGATTCTTTATACATATTACGTTTAAACCCAGTCGAATACAGAGAAATCTTGAACAGTTTTTCGGCAATTATACTCAGAATTAAATTTAAAAAATATTTACTAACTTTCATAAAAAATTGTGTATTTTGATTTTTAACTTTGCAAAGATGAATTTTCCGGTTCTGTTTTGTGAAACATAAAAAATTATTTCAACAGATAATACACCGATTTTAAGTAAGGGAATTGACTGACAAACTATGAACTTCGGAAAAAATTTTTTGTTTGGTTCAAAGATATTTTTAGATATTAGATAAATCAATTGTTATTGACATTGAAAAAATATTGATTTAAGTGTTTTTCTGACATACTTCGTATCATTTAACGCTTATCTGGATGACTCAAATGTTCCTATAATTTCACTGAACATAAATTCACAACATTAAATTTTATATAGAATTATTGAGCAATTATAGTTTTTAAAATTTACGCTTATCAAGTATCACTTAAAATAAATATGAAATTTAATGAAGTATAATATTTAGAAACAAAGAAAGGCAGATTTTTTTAGAGAGTAATCCTTGGGAAGTTTCTAAAATCCGTTAAATAAACTATAAAATTTATATATGCAATTGAAATTTCCTGAAATTCCTAAAAATATCTTAAAATTCCACGAATAAATCCCTTCAAATTTGTTAATATTTCATAAGATCGCTTCAATTTTCACTAATCTTTTTAAAATTCTTCAAAATCCTTTGAAATACTTTAAATTCCAAGAAAAACTTCAAAATCTTTTAAAATTCCTAACAAATGTCTTTAAATTTCCTGTAATCCTTTAAAATGCCATAATAGCAATTTACAGAAGCTCTTAAAATGCATAAAAATTTCTTTAAATTATTGAAAACCTATTGAAATCCCTTAAAATTCGCTGAAATCTTTGTAAATTCTTAAATCCTTTACAATTATTGAAAATGTCTTGAAATCATTAGAAACCTAGAGAAACTCAGAGAATACCTGGTAATTATTTATAATCCTTCCAAATCTTTGGATAGTTTCTAAAATTTGTTAAATAAATTATAAAAGTTGTATATGTAATAATACGACAAAAATAACATCGTTAACGTAAATGTCAATTTCTATTTTCCCTGACAACTACTCGCATTTCCCTGACAAACTTTTTTCCTCTGACATTTCCCTGATATGTGGCCACCCTTAAATACTTCAGAGCGCGAAGCGCCTTATGAAAATGTGTCTGCTAACCGGGCAGATTTTTTCCCTGACATTTCCCTAATGTCACTGACATGTGGCCACCCTATACATAGTCTGGTTGGAGAATTAAAATCAGCAGGAATCGTCCACTTGTAAGTATTAGATCGCATCAGTTCTGAAACCAAGCTGCTGAGCCGTCGAGCGTTTATCTTATGTTAGTGATCCTATTTTCGTAGGGACTCAAGTCTCAAGACTCAAGCCTGTATATGATACGATAAGAGGCGAGGCGAGTGCTAAAGTAGTAAAAGCACTGCTAAGTAAGAGTAAGAGTAAAAGAGCTGATGACTCACCACATGTATGCTGGAGAGGCCAACGGGTTCGCTCTGCTTCTTGTCGCTCTTCTTGGCCTGTCTCTTCGCTTTGCTCTCGAGAAAGCGCTGCTTCAACACGAAAGTCTCTTGAACATTTTGCTCGCACTGTCCGGTAAAACTTTGATCGAACCTGGGGATACAGTCAGTCGTCCTCCTTCTGTAATTCTCTATCCTGCGTCTCAATCTATCAACAACGGCTTGTCTCTTGGGGGTGAGCGTCTCACCCATACCAGGTGCTTGACCCATTTGTTGCTGAAGCTGCAGCTGCTGACTTGTCAGGCTCAACTGGTTGCCGACAGGGTTGAGATCGTGCACCGGCGATTGATTAGAGTTGTTTAAATTATTTAAATTGTTTGAACCCTGGATCATTCCTGTGCAAACTGATCCGGGGGGGCCTTGCTGGGGCTGGCGGGGCAGAAGCCCCCCGGCCTCCATACAGCCCCCTAAATCCAACGCAGGGTAAGCCAGTTCAGTGGAAATTCCCGCATTTCCCTACTGCCTCTGCTCTTCTTCCTGCTGCCACAATCCTCGTGACCTTTGACTCCTTCATCCGCTGAAACACAGACAACCAAGACCTTGAATTCAATTTGGTTCAATATTGACCTTTACAACGAAGACACTGAAATTTTTTGTGTTAAATTTATTAATAAAATTCTTTTAATTTAAAAAAATTGATTTTTCAACTGTAATTTCTCAAATTATCATAATTTGAAACTGATGTAAGGAAAATAAAGATTCCTTGCCTCCAGACGAATTGATCGCTCTGTAAGTTTAATATATGGAATTGAAAAATAAGAAAGCTATCGTAATTCAAAACTAATGTAAGGAAGATAAAAATTTCTTGTGTTGATACAAATCAGATGACCTAACATTAATATTGTGCTGATTGAATGAGCACAAAATTTGATACAACTTCACAGCTAGTTTTAATCATTTTCGTGTAAAATGTATAAAATGAAACGGTTGAATTTAGAATTTATATCTGGAATTCTTCATTCTAAGCAAAAAGTATTAAGATTAAATATCTTTTGGTTCTATATATAGCAATGCGTCTAATAATTGTTGACTAGAGTATGGAGATTTAATTTTGATATAAGACCTTGTACCCAAGACCCTTTAAAATTGTGCAGTTTTAAATTGAAATTATATACATATGTATTTCTTCCTGGGTATAGTACCGAAAACGGAAACCCTCCGATTTTATTTAAACCCTGTATATTATGTATATTGACACATTAATTACGAATATGATAGTGAAAATAGGGCGACTCTAGTCGATTTTCATAGAGAAACCATGAAAAAGACATAAAAACCATGTTTTTTTTTGCGTTGATCTCAGTCAATATACAAAATTTTAAAAAATTCTTCTAACAAAAATCGACAATTTTCACTTTCATATTCGTAAGCAGCGCACCAAAATACATACACTGTAAAAAATATTTCTTGTAACTTTATCACTACGTTTTGTAATTACTAAGTTTACCAAAACTTGTAATATTACTTCCTTCAGAGTAGTGAACTTACTAATATGAAAAGAAAAAACATCACTTTCAATGTAATAATTTTACAAGTTTTTGTAAATTTACCACTCTGAAAGTAGGTAATAATTGGACTGAATTGGACTGCCAGTCAAATTATTACCTACTTTCAGAGAGGTAAATTTATAAAATCTTGTAAAACTACTACGTTGGAAGGTGATGTTTTTTCTCTTCATATTAGTAAGTTCACTACTCTGAAGGAAGTAACATTAGAAGTTTTGGTATAATTACAAAACGTAGTGGTAAAGTTATAAGAAATATTTTTTTACAGTGCAAGTATACACAGTGTAAATAAAATCAAAGGTTTTCGTTTTCGTAACTATTCCCGAAAATCGAAAAGATTCTCTAAAAAAAGAAAAAAATGGTCAATTTTCTAAAATACCTTCTCTTATTTGATCAGATATCCAGTCTGCAAACTTGAAAGCACTTTTTCAGGATGAGTCAAGATAATATTTTCACAGAAACATTCCTCACAATCGGGATGTCGATATTTAAACTCGAGTCTCTGATAAGGCGAATAAATAATTTCAGTTCACTCGTAAAAAAATTGTTTCCAACATTACAAATAAATAATTCGATATATCTCGTTGTATATCCACAAGAAATATTTCACCTTCAAATTGATGAACTTAACCGACAAAGTGAATAACTCAAAAGATAAAAAATATATATTTTGTATTCACCCGTGAGGATATTTCGCAACTGATACCGCAAAAAATGTTTTGCTGATACTTGAATTGCCTTTGACCACGTGACCGTGGCCGATATCAGCTGTGCAGAAAGTAAACAAATGGAGGGAACTTGAGAGAGAACTGTTGAGTATAATTAAGCCTTAAGATTCTCTTCCCTCCGCTCTTTCCTCACATCACAAGAAATCAAAAGTAAATTTTCAAAACACTCGGCTTTTAATCGCATCAGCACTTTTCCTCTTTAACTTTCCAGTTTATTTACTACACTCTTCAAACTAAACACTTCACTATATTCTTCGTTATACTTTTGCACTGTAACTTCCAACTGCACTCGATCGGGAGAATTTAGGCTCTAACTGGATTGCAATAAATGAATCGGAATTTAAAATCACGCGATTTGTATTTGTGAGGGGAATGGGGAACGTGAAAAGTCCGGCACGTTGAGTTCGAGTCTGCTCCGTTCGCTGTAGTCTGCACGTCACAACAGGTAGTCGAGTGAGGGCAGCGTGCTCCGAAAGCATCCGAAAGAAAGAGAAGCTCGCCAAGTGTGTGAAGAGAAGGGAGAGTGAGAGAGCGAGGGAGAAAGGGAGATATAAGAGTCGAGAGGGAACGAGAGAGAAAGAGAATAAAACTCAGGCGTGCGACAGTGGATTTTCAGTTGGTTTCTGTCTAAAGATAGAAAAGGGGGGGGGGCGCGGATGAAAAGGGGGAAAGAAGTAGCAGTTTTAGTACAAACTTCCTCGTACAGACCGACGTATGATTCGTAGAAACTGTTGAGTAGAGCCTCTATAAACTCTCTTCACTCACTATATCTATATATTTCACTAGTTTGAATTTGAGAGACTTTTAAAGGAATTTCGGTAAACTTCGTAACTTGTCACTTTTAAACTTACTGAGATATTTTCTTGAGAAATATGTAAGCACTGATAGGAGTGGAAAGTTCGCGCTCTGTTCAAATGTCATTGAAGAATGGCATCGAACGCCGCGCAAAGGATCGTTCCAAACAATTGCATAACCTCACTTTTCGCGCGATAAGAATTTTTTGTGAAAGTATAACGGTTTACTTTTTTCCGATTTTCGAATTGAAAATGGGTGGGAGAGAGCCGACGACAATTTACTCGAGTTAATGAATGTTAAGATCGACTCTTGTGAATACGCGGGGTCATAACTATTTAGATTAACATACATCATTCAAACGACGACCCGTAATTCCAACGACCACCAACGACTGACGCCGCGCAGCGGCAGATAAACTACATATCAAAAAAACCTATCCAGAGATCGTGATGCCATCTGTGGTATAATAGAAATGTATAAATATGTACAGTCGATATCTTAAACAAAAATGGCGCCCCGTTTGTTACAGTGCTTACTCAACTGCGCATGCGTCACACTTGGCATTTTATTGGTTACAAATCTCGCGCAGTTTAAAATGCTACAAATATTATTTTTACTGTTTATTATTAATAATGCATTTTAATTTATAAAAATGTCCATTAAATCGAAATTTATGAATCTTGATAAAAAGATATATTGAAATGCCAATATTTATAATAGACAATAAAAATAATATTTGTAGCATTTTAAACTACGCTCGAATTGTAACCAATCAAATGTCGAGTGCGACGCATGCGCAGTTGAATAAGGGGCAGAAATTTACAAGCGGACCCATAAACTCCCATAAGTTTGACAGATTGTCTCATATTGTCATCGTTACACTCGTTACACTGCATCGTTTTATCTGTTTGTTCGGTTTTGAAAGCATCAAAGCACACGCTGACGCAATATTCTGTCTTCCAATTTCTACATGTGGGTATTTTCACCCGTGACATATGTCACATAGTGTGATATCATCCTTTGTAGAGTATTTTCAAGAAGTTTTACGATTTACTTCTGGAATGAGTGCAGATAATAAACAAGTGTCCCCGACGCAAGATTTGCGTTCGGGAGATCCTAACCTCAAGTCGAACGGGGGCCTTTTTCACGCAGTTCATATTCCTGGTGATAATGATCAAGGCGATTCAAGTAAGTTTTTGTTCACTTTTTTAATACTGCTTTGCAGCTATTTCTTGACATTTATTTATTATTACATATTTGAATTTAACTATTAATTTGGGTGTTTATAATCGTCCTTGTATTGACACCTTGAGTTTTGCACAATACATTAATCTTGCTACGACGCTCAGCGTTTCAAATCGGGATTTGTTGATTCAAAATCGGCTTCAGCTTACAATTCTTAACCGATTTTGATGTTTGTCTTTTTTAAATAGTCAGGAATAGTTGTACAAGATCGTCGATAGAACAGTTTTTTAAATTAAAGTTTGAATTGTTATTTATATAAGTAAACAATCATTTCATAACATTTGTACAGCTATTGACATATATAAATAATAATTGTGCCCGTATTCTGTTGATAATGCGAAAAATAATTTCTTCACCTATTTATTTTTATGGCGGTAGTTCTAGATTGTTATTTTTATTTATTAATGTTAAATTCAAATAATATTAAGTTTATAGCATTTAAATTAAATTCCTAAACGCTTCAAAGATTATAGTTAGACCACGCTTACTGATTTTCGTCACTTATGTGATTCTATTATTGAAGGAAAAAAACGAAGATAAAGGGGAACATTTTATCTATTGGCAACTTAAATATTTTAAACCAAAGTTGTATATCTCATTTTATTGTTGCAAGCATTTTTTTCTATGCGTAATAGTTTCCAAGAAAATCAGTGATATGTACTTCGATTTTTATTTTAAAAAAACCTTTAAAAAGATAAAGTGAAATCATGGTAAAGATTATCCCGGTTTTCCTGAGCTTGCTGTAAACAAATACTTGAATAGCATAGCCCCGACAAATCCTAATTCTAATTAGGATATATTAATATACTTAATCCTTCCCCAGAAAAATCCCAACCGACACCCCCCTATCGTCTTAAGTGTCTACAGACTCATCAGAATCAATATTGGTATTTATAAGGAATATTTATATAATTAGTTTGTTTGAAGCTAATTTTTATGAACTATTTATATAAACAAATACATGGATGAGATGATGAATTCAAATATTTAACAAATTAATTCGTCAGAATAACTAAAAATTCCATTTTATAATTCCAGAAAGCAAGCTCTATGTTTTTACGGAAAAAATTGAAGCTCTAAAGTTCATTAAGACTGAAAAAAGTGCTCGACTAAAGTCTTTCAAAAGTCGTTCGGAGGCTGAGAATTTCTCAAGAAATGGAGGAGATCAGCTTGCATTAGATGATTCGAAAACGGAAGGCAATACGTCAGCTGTTGGTGAGGAAAGATCGAGCAACTTCAAAGGACCTAAGTCTCAAGAATTGGTTCGTTTTAGGAAACTTATCGAAGCTGGGAACTCAGATGCAGTCAGATCGACTATCTGGGAAAATCCAAGATATTTAGTCAGCAGTGGAGATACGCCAGCAATTCTACAAGTAATTAAAAACAAATGGTCAAAATTTTCGAACAATTTCAACTTTCTTATTTTGTAAATTGATATTTTTAAATTAATTGTTTACATATTCAAAACATTCCTATTTTTCCAATTTTTATTTCAAAATATTATCCATTTTCAAATAAAGCTTGGAATCTTTTAATTTTCAACATCTTTAGTTTAAATTAAAATTTTTATAGGTAAAAATCACATTTCACTATTTCAAAAATTCAAAGATTTTAAATGATTTCTCTGATTTCAAATCGAAGTTATTTAGAGTTTTTTTTACAGTTTCTATTTTAGACGTTAAGAAATACATAGTTTAAACTTCGATTTTTATTTAAACTTGAATCCTTCATTGTTTCAAGAAGGATTTTTATTATAATATTTAAAACAGAAATAGGGACTTCTTAACGGCAATGAAATTATTTTTAGGACGAAAATAATCTCAACTAATACGTCTTTTTTAATTTATTTTTTAGGAAGGCTCTCGGTATAATGCTTTGCATATCGCCGCAAAATCTACCCAATCGGGTACGATGTGTGAACTCATATTAAGCACGATATCCAATCCGAAATTCGTAGAGCTTCTTTATGGCGACGTGGATCAACGACGAGGAGAAATTCTACTAGACCTTTATTTAAATACTCCAGACAAAGGATTAAATGAAACTCCACTGCACTTTGCTGTCAAATTTGGACAAGTCGAGGCAGTTAGAGTGCTTGTATCTTATTCGCAATGTATGAAGACACTCCTAAATAAGTTCAAACAAACGCCCTTAGAGGTAATTTTGTTTCTCATTTTACATTTACCAGATTTAAAATTTAGCTTCTCTTTTTTAATTTAGTAATATTCATTTACAGATAGTCTGTGCAAGAAAACATGGAGACGATGAAGAACTGAAAAGAGAGATCCGTTCATTACTGGAGGGTCAATTTTACGTTCCAGTTTTGAGGTCCGAAGACATCACTTTGCAACCTATTATTGGCGAACCCTTTTCTCCAAACAGTCCACCAGTAAGTAAATTGTAGTCGTTCATCTTTTTTTACGCTAACTAGAAAAAAAGTATACGGAAAAATATTGCAAACTGAAAAAAAGGGAGAAAGGACCCGAAATATTTCAGCTTTTTTATGACCTTTGCTGGTACGCTTTTTTCTTTTTGTTTAATGTTTTTACTTTATTTCTAGAGACTTAATGTGGACCCAATTAGTCCTCGACTGGAAGTTCGTGCCTTCGCAGGGCCCATGACAAAGGCCCAGGCTCTTGACTTCAGAAGAAAGTGGAAAACTCCTCCTCGACTTCACGGAACGCCCACGAGACTTAATTTCACTCCAACGAGAGAAAAGGCACATAACGAATCGACAGATTCAATTAACTTTGTTACAAGTCCCAGAAGTCCAGCACTAAACTCGACTTTCAGATTGCAAGACACAGAAAAGGGTCTCGAAAGGGTTGGTAGGTAAGTATCTTCCCAAAAAAGTGAAATAAAGTAAAGGAAAACAATATCTAAATTATTTAAACTTAAATTTTCTCATCTCTTATTTTTTTTTAATTTTAAAAGAAAAAGAATTTACCTTTTTTAACTGTTTTCATTTTTGAATAATAAATTTCCCGTTTCTCTTAAACTCTGTCTGATTTAAAACCCAACTATAGAAGTCACAAGGTTCTTGATGAAAATACTAAATTAAGAATTAGTTTTTGATCCTGAAAAATTAATTTTTTCAGAGATTTGGCAGAAGAATATCACGTACCCTGGAAAGAATTTTGGCCTTTTTTAGACGGCTTCGCAGATCTGAGATGTTCCGAAGGGCTGAGGAAACTCGAGAAATTCTTGGAATCGAGATTCAACGGAACTTATAAACCAAACGAGAATGTAAAATAATATTTATAATCTATAATTAGATTTTTCATAAAATTGAAGACTTGCTTAAAGTTCTCTATTTACGAAATATCATACAAAAATCTATTAATTGCTGTATTTTTATGAATTTTAAATTAATTTTAAAATGTTCATAAACTCAAAGATCTTTAATTCTTTTCGAATAGGGATTAAATTAATAAGAAAGAAGTATTCTTAAAATTAAATTCTACATCTTGAAAAGCGAACTATTGATTTAATATTTTTATATGCCATCTTTTTTTACAGAAGGCGGTAACATCTGTAAAAATTATGGTAAATGGTGAACCACTCAACGATTTGATCAATTTGTGCGATAAATTGAATTCTTGTACGCTGCAAACTGACGAGGAAGAAAAGGAAAACATAGGTAAAATGATTTTAAAAATTTTATCAGCTATTTCTTTTTATTATTTTAATTATTTTTCAATTATTTACCGACTTGTTTTTATTTTTAGAAGATGTTGAATTTTATACTCCACCCTCGTCGCCTTCTTCGCAGATGTCTTGTGACAGTTCCGATGAAGAAATGGAGTTAGCGGACGAAGGTTCGACGACTTTCATTGAGTGGTAAGCTAATAATTTATTTTATAGTTTCCACATTCCAATATTTGGATTTGTAACTATATTTGAATTTTAAATTTGTGAAGATAAATATTTCTATTTATTTATTTCAGCAATGTACCTACCAAAACAGATCACGCTGTTTTTAATGCCATTCCACAGACAATCTCGCCTTTTGAATATCCAAATATTTATCTATGGAAACACGAGATGCAGATTGCTTTGAAAAAAGACTCCAACGAGTAAGAATTTTTCAATTATTTTTTATCGTTTACTGATTCTTTTAGCTTTTCTTGAAAGCGAAATATAATTTATTAAATCCAAATGGAAGATTTTGAATTCTCATAGAACAAGATCTACATTATAATTTCGATATTTTTGAAGAATTTATCATAACGAAGATAAATTCTTGGTAAACTGAAAATTGACAATTCAAAATTTCAACAAGAAATAAAAATTGAAGTTTTGTGTCGAAATTTACTTAACTTTAAATTCTATTGTTTTCATTTAAGAATTTCCAAGTTTCAAGTTCCTTTAATATTTTTTAAACTCTTAAATTTATATATTTTCGTTTGTAATAATTTTATTTACAATTATTCAAATGTTAACGCTTACCGTTTTCAATTTTTTGCCTCTAAAAGTCACTGATATGTAAATTTTTCAATTTTGAAAAAAAGATATTAATTTTTATCTTATTTGATTTCAGATCCAGGAATTTCTCTGGAATTCGAAGAAAACTTCGCCTTTGATTCTGAAAACGGCGTTGTATATAATCCACGCACAGTCGTAAAACACGTTTTTAGTCGATATACTATTCGACTTTGAAGTTATGAACCAAAAGAAATGCCACTAAGCTAAGATAAGAAGTACAAATAATCGCTATTTAAAACTTATATTTTTTTTTTGTTATCTTTCTTCTACGAAAAACAAATAATAATAGTTTCGAAAAACACATGAAATACTTGACACGTGATCCACTTAATTAGTATTAATATTTGCATTCTTTCAAAACTGTCTAAAATCAAAACGTCGTGCATTTTGAACTCTTGATCTCAAAAATTTTGATTCTTGAGAGCTCCAGTGTTTTTTTTTTCTTACAGTCTATTTAGGAAAAGGTAGTAGTTTTTTTGTTTTTTTTTTTTGAAAGAGAAAAAGTCAAACTAATCGGCTAATAATGCCGTTAGTGCATGAAGAGTTGTATAACTGTATACTAACTGATGAAGAGGTATATAATATATTTTCCTACAGACTTTACTACTCTCTCGATCAAAAAGGGGAGATTTTAACGTGTGATAATGCTGCTAACTTAAAACTACGCTAAGTTGATAAAAGCGAAGGTTGTAGCAGCGATTTCTACTTTAAGTAAAGTATATATTTATATGCGTTAATGTATAGACAAGAATTCTTATGTTCGGAGTAATAAAATGTTTTTACTACTGATAAATTTTGCGATTTTTCTTTTATTAAGGAAGTTGGATCCAAGTTCTATCCTCAAAATTTGTACTCTTCATTTTAAATAACAAATATTATAATTAAATATATTTTATATATAAATATATATGGGCCATTCCATCCAAAATTTACAATCGAAAATTGTTTTCACACGAAATATTTTGTTTTGTGTTCCTCGATCGAAAATATTCGATCCGTATTTTTTTTATTTCGACATGATATATATGTCGAAGTCTATACATAGAAACACAAAACGAATTTTGGAATTTAAAATTGATTCTTTAGAATTCTTTGGAAACAAAAAAGAAAATTGATATGAAAAGACCAAATTCCAGCTTTCAACATTACATAATGTATTTCTATCAAGATTTTCCTGGTGTATAATAAAAATTTCTCTTACATAGAAAAAATAATTCTTCCTAATTTGATCTGCGCCAATGTTTTAATGGTACGTTCGTTACGGGTTCTGTAACTTGCAAGTTGAAATTTAATGGTTGACTGCAGTCCGACAAACCAAACATTTGACTCAGCGCTTTTAAAGCTGCGGCCTTCTCAGCTTCTTCGATGCTCTCTCCGAATGCTAAAAGATAATTATAATTTTTTAAATAATTAATAATTAAATCAATTTTCACTAATTACACCAGTAAACATGAATTTTGGATCTGAGTTCTAAATATCAAGTTTTGATTTCTTTGACGTCACTAATGAAAGGAAAAATAGTTTTTTTGATTAAAGTTTGCTTTTACAATTTTGCTGTCTATAAGCAGCAAATTTATTATTATTAATAAAAATATTTACAATTCAGACCCAAAATTCGTGTTTACCGACGTAAAACAGACAAAAGAAAACTTTATAAGTCAAACACGAATATTTTAGAACAAAAACAAAATTTTTTTCGTTGACCTGTGTTATGGAGTTCAAAGCTTTTAATATTTTAAAGCTGTAAGGAATTAAAATGATAAAAGTCGTGAAATTTTAGACCTAAAATGTTAAGTTACTTATTCGAAAGAATCCTTTTTACCGGAACTGATGAATTTCTTGTTCGTGTAAAGTCCCACTTGAAATACCGGTTGAATTGTCTGAATTCCGGTTTGACCGATAATTCTCGGTTCTACCAGTTCCTGACCTTCTCGTTCGAGAATTTCGTTCAGGATACTCAAAGGATCGGCAGGACACCAAATTTCGATTAAATCTTTTTCCGCTAGAATCACAATTAACATATCGCGAACAAAAAGAGAAGCATGATCTAAATCCACGCTTCGAATCAAAGCTGAGACTACAGCGTAAAAAGTGTTTGCAAGCGTTTCAGACTCAAGGGGATATTCCTGTAAAAATAAACAACAATTAAATTTAAGGTTCTTTCCACAAACCTATATTTAATATGTAACATATTTAAATATTTGTTATCACTTCTAAAATTCTCAACTTTTAAACTAAATTAATCTACATTTAGATTTAATAGTAAATAAAATTCTATGTAAGTACAAGTTTCTTACACTGCTCAAAACTAAGTCCTGCAATCCGATACCAGTTGTGACTCTAGAGAGAATTTCGGTGGAGAGAAGATAATCTCGCAAAACTCTAAAAAAGGTAATTTAATCTTAATGAATTTTATGAATCGCATAAAGGCGAATTTATTGGAGTTAGAAAAAAAATATATTTACAGGATGCAATCTTGTGGGGCGTAAGGCAAACTCTTACTCAAATAACTCTCAACTATTTGTGGCAAAATTTTCATTCCATCTGCGATGAGTTCCCGATTATCAAGTAACTCAAATTCAGGATTTTCAATACCGACTTTTTTCTGTTTTTCTTCTTCCTGAATAACGTAGGATCTGCGAAATATAAATAAAAATATATACATTTTTTTAAGTAATCCTTAAGACTCAATTCGCAAATTTCAAGAAAATATATTTACTTATTTATTTATCTAGAAATTAAGTATAAAATGTAAAAATTGATTTTAAAGGGTAAAAAAGAGTTTATTGCCTGTGAGTTAAAGCTTGCTCAAGCAGTTCCTCGTCAAACTTTTCCGAAAGTCTTACATTGAAGGCGTACAATTCTGCTCCACGATTCCACTCCAAAAAATTACTACGAATGACTGGCCTCTTAACTCTTTCTACTCTTTTCCTTCTCGTAAGTTCAAATAGAACTGGCCTCAAACTTCTTTTGATGCCTCTTTGAGCTGTATGAAATTTTTTAAAATTACTTAACATTTAATATGTTACATAAAATCCTCGTAATTCACAATTAATGAGTCTGAATTAAAAAAAAATCGAATTATAGTAAAATCTCATTTATCCAGCCTTTGATCAAACGACGCCCAGTGGGGCTAAAAAAGTATCCGTGGACAAATTAATATTCAGAAGCCATTTATGAACCGACTTGAACGATTTAAAAAAAATATTTTTATTTAATAGCAAAAATGAAAACAAAACTTTTTTTTCAAGAGTAGAGTATTACATTTCTTTATTATTATAATACAATTAAACATTTTTATACCTGTGTAGTTGATGGGTTTTAATTTCTGGATATTCACCAACAATCTCGTGTAACTTCGTAATACGTTCATCTTTTTTATTCTGTTTTTCACTTTGTATCTGAAGTAAGAGAAAGATAGGAAAATCTGTTTAGTTTCTTATTTTATTATTATTACAGTTTCAATTTCTAACTTTATTTTCAGAATCTCTGACAACTTTTATTAAAATCCTTTAAATTCTATGAAATCTCTTAAAATCCCGGGCAAAGCCGGATAAGTTTCTGCTAGTAAATAACTAAAAATGTTTATTGTTTTAGAAACTTTGAAAAATTTCTGTTGATAGAAAAAAAACGTCAGACTAGACGTCTGATACTTCAACCAAATCAAAAAGGATTTACATTTTTTTAAGAATTTCCTGCAGAATTTCTTAGGAAAAAAACCTAACCTCAAAAAAATCATGAATTATTTAGATAATTTCTCTCACTTTGAAAATTATTTTGAGTTTTGTTATTAATAAAAATAGAAAACAAAAGAAATGCACATTTACCTATTTAATTAAAATAAACAATTAAAACAAAATTCAAAACAAAATAACAAATTCAAGAAAATGAGAAAAAAAACGAGAAAAAGACGTTACAACTTACAAGTAACTAAACACAATTCATTTCAATGTAATTCCCCTAAATTGTATTATATTTTCGTAACCTCTGTTTTAATCTCTTCTTTTTTTAACACTCCTATTTTTTAATATATTCATTAATATTCACAACAATTTTCACAAATAAATTTATCTTTTTGTCTGCTACCAATTTCTACCAAGATGGCGGCCGCAGAGCGTGTGCCGTGTGCGTGTGACGTATGCGCGCGACCGGGCGTGTGTATTAAACCACGCGTGAGCGAATGTGTGTATGTACAATCTACAATGCTCTGCATTAATTTCTTCCTTTATAAACATGTCAACCCAACCCTGGTTTCCATAAGATTTCTAATCAGGGTGGAACCCCATGCAGACGCAAAATGCAAAGCGCAAAACGAACAGCCAATGATAAAGAATCTTTGAGAAGACAGATATCTAAAAGTGTTCTGCAATTGGCTGTTCATTTTACGCTTTGCGTTTTGCGCCCACATGGGACGGCACCCTCACGGTTCGGAGTAGGGGGTTTTCTACGTAAAATACGTAATTTACATAAGTATAAAAATATGATAATACGTAAAAAAAAAAAAAGCTTCGAGTGACGCGTCACGGCACAACCCTGAGCATATAAGACTCTAATGGATACCAGGGTTGGGTTGACATGTTTACCAAGAAAGGCATTAATCGATACCGGATACTGTCGATACTCGGCAAGTTCAATTTAATATTCGACTTCCGATTGTTTCCAAGAAATTTGAAGAAGGGACTAATTTTTTTCGGCATTCTTCGAAAAATTGGAAAAAGTCCGATTTCGGTTTACGTATGAGAAATTCACGATGAGTCAGTGTCCCACAGATATTATCGATGTCAGAAAAAATTCGTTCAGTTGCTCAGTTGTCGATCAATAACTTGCAAGTGCTCTATGCGTTTTTTGTAATTCTCTTCACTCTTCGTTAAGTTCATTTTAGTTGTTACTCACCTGCGATAACGGTAAATACACACGTTTTTTGTCTCACGAGTGATTAAACTCTTGTTTTTATACCTAAAATTACTCCAATAAAAAGACAGATTTCTAATTCTTTGCCTGATGTTGAAATTTCCGAGATTTAATTTTTTTAAATCAATGAAAATAATTAGTGTTTCTTTTTTCTTTTATTACAAACATGGGAATCTAGAGTTGAAACTTATTTTTCTTGTTCTCTTTCCACTTTTACTTATCAATCTGTTTCCAAATTTTGGTTCTTCATTACTGTTTAAGAATATTCATATCCGATCGAAATTCCGAATTTTGAGGTTAGGACATTGGTGACCCCAGCGAATATAAACAAAGAAACTTAATTTTCTTTTAATTTATATTTAAGCTAAAATTCAACAATTCGTCGAAATTATCAGATTTTATTGTTTATTAATATGCTTTTAGACATATTCCGTAATATTTGTTGTTAATTTGATGTTTAAGTGTCAGTGATTTCACCTGAGAATTCATGGAATTAAAAGTGATGTGATTTATTGTCTTTATCTCTTACGAAAGACGGCTTTGTTTACGACATGATTCATTTACTATTTGAATTGTAAAAGCCTTGAACCTCACATTTTTTCTCTCACCTATTGTCACTTTATGATCATCCAAATTTAATTAATAGTCTTTTAGAATTCTCAGAAAAGATTACTTCTTTATTATTTTTTATGATAAATTGTATATTTTAAAATTATTTTAGTCACCTCGTATTACAAAAAATTATAGACAATTTATTGAGCTATTTACAATTGTTGTTTTTTCAATTATTAGTCAAGTATTCAAGATATCGGAAAATCCATGTGAGAGTTTCTTCAAAATCGTGAAAAAAGTGTACGAAAAAATTACTAGTGCGAGATAAAAAAAATTGCATATGAAAATTAACTTCGAAGGCTGATTTTTAATAATTTCAACTTAATAAACACTATCTCAAGGTCTAAAATTTGTCTTTATATTACAATTATCATTGTTCAACAGATGCCGAGTCATTACGTTCTTCTCATATTAGAAGTTATTGGTATTATATAAAAAATGACTTTCGGAATTTTTACTTTATGTTTTACTTAATTACTTAAATACTTACTTGTCTTACCTAATTAATCATTCTTATTGTCGACATTCACATCTTCAAACGCAAGAGAATGCTTTGAAGATTGTGCAAAATCTATTTCTGAATCCAAAATTACGGCCATGATTAGTGAAAAATGTTTTCTTTTCCTTTGTAAAACTGTGAATTATTATTATAGCTTAAGATCAAATAATAGACAAACAATAACTCAACACAAAATAACCAAATAAAAAAATAAGAAGTTTGATTTAAAACTTTCGCATTTTGAATTGCATAATATTTATTTTTCAAATATCAATAAAAAAATATGGAAACTTTCAGTGTGTCAAAAATTACATTGCATAATATTTGAACAGCCCCAAACTTAATATACAATAGAAATTTGAAATCTTGCGATTTTGTTGTTGAAACTTATGAAATAAAAATTATCTTTCCTTTACAAATAAAATTTAGAGGATTTGCTCATTTTATATGATTTTTTTTTCTACTTTTTCAGGATCTCAAATAAAAATGGCAACCACTCAGGAAGTGGAAACAGCAATACCATTACAGTATAATGATTCTGTAAGTAACAAAAGAAAAAATAATTTAAAAAATGCTCTTTATCAAAAAAGGAAATTCGAAATCATTTTATTATTCTTTTATTTATTTTTTTATATTTATATTTTATTTTTATCTGTTTTTGTTTTATTTATTTATTTTGTTCTTCATTTATTTTTCAGCACTGGAAAGGGATTTTCGAAAAGTATGATACAGACGGAGATGGGAAAATCTCGTATCATGAATTGAAAGCCATGATTCGCAGTCATGCGTTTTCGAACGATATTCCCACCCGAGTCGTCCGAATGATTATGTACAAAGCTGATGTTGACGATTCTGGATATTTAGAGTATCCAGAATTCATAGACATGGTTTGTTTCATTTACTTCTACTTATAAAGAAATATTTATTTTTAGGGTATTTTTTATACATTCTCATCGCAGAATGTATTTGCGTGTTCTTAAGACAATGACATATTTTTTATAATACATATAGAGATATAAGAAGATAAATAAAAATGTTAGCATTAATTATAATCGTATTAATAATCATTGCTTAAATTTCTATTCTAGATCCATCATAAAGATTTCCAGGGAGTATTTGGACATTTTATGCATCGATATGTTCACTCATTAATACCCCATCGTCCTGGAATGCCAGTACCTCCATCAAGAGGTACAAAGTATTCAAGTGACTTACCTGATGGACAATATGAGGAAGAATACAGTTGCCATCCGCCAGCCATCGCAATGGTAATAATTTCCGTTTTGGAAATTCTTCTATTTTTATTTGATACGATTGCGTATAGAGGACCAACCACAGTTGAAGGACCTACTGCCACTCTTTTCATATACAATCCGTACAAGAGGTACGAAGCCTGGAGGTACTTCACGTACATGTTCGTCCATGTAGGGTAAGTGGAATAGATATTCAATTATTGCAATCCCTTTGGCGAACAAACGAATCTTGGTTGATCAAATAAGGAAAAATAAATTTAATTTAGAGAAAGTTGTTATTATGGCTTTTAGTCTACTTCAACAGTATTGATATTCAAACGAATAATCTTTTTCCAAGTAGAGAATATTAAGTAACAAGGTCTAGGGCAGTCACTAGAGTCATTTAAATCTAAAAAGAGGCATTTGAAGAAAAATTCCAGTTAACCACACAAATTCTACATTTCGAGAAGTCTAAAAAACTAACTTAATTCTTTATCATCTACAACGAGGTATTTGAAAAATACCAGTCAATACTGGCTATAAGAAACAAGCCTGCGTCCTAAAGTACTAAGGTTAATTCTAACCCGAGTCAATCAGTCCATGAAACGGACTGAAGTCACTTAAATCTACAAAGAGGTATTTATAGAAAAATGCCAGTTAAAGCTTAAAAACTATTTTGAAAGATACAGTAGCTACTTTAGACTTTGTACAAGCCTGCGTCATTAAGTACTAAGGTTCAGTCAAGCCCGAGTCAACCAGCCCACGAAACGGACTGAAGTCAGTTAAACCTAAAAAGATGCATTTAAAGAAAAATACAAGTCAAGAATTAAAGCTAATATCTGAAACTACAGCACAGCTGTAGCTTTGTCCTTAAATTCTAAGACTAGTTCTATAATTTGGGGGAAGACTTTTAGATCGTTGAGGTATTTTCTTGAGAGGCTTTACGTTTTTGTATGAAGCTACCATTGTAGCGATGTCAAAGTTGTACTGAGTGCTAGGAAGCTTCATAGATGGTTGCTGAACTTGGACTTTGGGTTTAGATATGAGATTCGGCATGGAAGCTGAAGGAGTGAGCCAGCTTTTGTACAAGCTGCGTTTTTGCCTACGTAAATGATGTCTTGCTCGTCGTCTGAGCTGGTTATCTGATTGGCAAGTTGATAGCCAGTTACGAGAGACCTGAGCGGCATTCATAAGAGATTTGGTGTCCAAGCGTCGTAGAATGAGCTGGCTTATTTCTAAAGGAAGTTCGCTGATGATGTCCGTCTTCTTCTTGCCAACGCCGAAGAAATTCATTAATTTCCTGAAGTATTCCATGTTTACAGAACGAGCGAACAATTGGAAATGAGTGGTGAGTCCGGTAGACGAGGTCTTTTATACCCCTGGACCAGCGGGGTGCCGGTCCTCTTCAGTAAGCTGGCCAATCAGAGGACCGGCGCCCCGCTGGGCCAGTTACCTGTAAAGGACTGGCAACCCACAGCCTGTCCTTTGATTGGTTAGTTACCTGAAGAGGACAGGCACCCTGCTGTGCCAGTTACCTGAAGAGGACCGGCACCCCGCTGGTCCAGGAGTATAAAAGACCTCGTCTACCGGACTCACCACTCATTTCCAACTGTTTGCTTGTACTGTAAACATGGAATACTTCAGGAAATTAATGAATTTCTTCGGCGTTGGCAAGAAGAAGACGGACATCATCAGCGAACTTCCTTTAGAAATAAGCCAGCTCATTCTACGGCGCTTGGACACCAAATCTCTGATGAATGCCGCTCAGGTCTCTCGTAAGTGGCTATCAATTTGCTAATCAGATAACCAGCTCAGACGACGAGCAAGACATCATTTACGTAGACAAAAACGCAGCTTGTACAAAAGCTGGCTCACTCCTTCAGCTTCCATGCCGAATCTCATATCTAAACCCAAAGTCCAAGTTCAGCAACCATCTATGAAACTTCCTAGCACTCAGTACAACTTTGACATCGCTACAATGGTAGCTTCATACAAAAACGTAAAGCCTCTCAAGAAAATACCTCAACGATCTAAAAGTCTTCCCCCAAATTATAGAACTAGTCTTAGAATTTAAGGACAAAGCTACAGCTGTGCTGTAGTTTCAGATATTAGCTTTAATTCTTGACTTGTATTTTTCTTTAAATGCATCTTTTTAGGTTTAACTGACTTCAGTCCGTTTCGTGGGCTGGTTGACTCGGGGTTGACTGAACCTTAGTACTTAATGACAAAGCCATAAGTGGGTGCTATATCTTTGAAAATAGTTTTTAAGCTTTGACTGTGATTTTTCTTTAAATGCCTCTTTTTAGGTTTAAGTGACTTCAGACCGTTTCGTGGACTGGTTGACTCGGGGTAGTGTTAACCTTAGTACTTTAGGACGCAGGCTTGTTTCTTATAACAAGTATTAACTGGTATTTTTCAAATACCTCGTTGTAGATGATAAAGAATTAATTATACCACAAGGTATGAAAAATGCAGCATATGTTACTCTAGCTATTAAATTTTTCCTACAGTTCTTTTAAGCTGCAGAACGATAGAAGAATACAACAAAAGTCCTGTAAAAGTTTATGAATTTTTTACTTTTTATTTTTATATATACGCACCGTTAATGAATGGTCACTAATTGGGTAAATGTTTTAATTTGAAAATGACAAGAAGGATGAACGTGTGATTTTAGTTGCCAATCGTGAGAAACACAAACCGATGTTTTTTAATGGGACTGAAATGTTTTCAAGCTTAATTCTGTATCTGACAATTTTTAAAATGCTAATCAATTCTTTAATATCCGTAGAACTTTTCACATCGTTGTGAATCTACTCGTGCAAATAATGCTCGGAATTCCTCTCGAAATGGTCCATAAATGGTGGAGAGTCTTACTAATTTACCTGGCTGGAGTTGTGGCCGGATCCCTCGGAACTTCTGTTTCCGATCCTGGAGTTTATCTTGCTGGAGCTTCTGGAGGAGTTTATGCTTTGATCACGGCCCATGTAGCAACAATCCTGATGAACTGGAAAGAGATGGAGTTCGCTGTGCTCCAGCTCCTCGTGTTTCTCGTCGTTACGGGTGTTGATGTTGGCCAGGCAATCTACAACCGCTACACAGAGGTGAACAATCAAATCGGCTATGTGGCTCACTTAGCTGGTGCGATTGCTGGTCTTCTTGTCGGAATCAATGTTCTTCGTAATCTCGAGGTTCAGAAATGGGAAAAAGTTATTTGGTGGATTAGTATCTTCATCTACACTGCTCTTATGTCTGCGGCTATTCTCTGGAATATTTTTAATCCTGCACATTTTCCTCCGCCTAAGTATTAAAGAATGAGATTTTTTTCATTTTTAGAATTATATGGGATTTTTTTAATAGGATTTTGGAGTTATTTAGTTATGCTCGATTCTTGTGAAATAAGATAGATTTTTTAAATAGATTGAAACATCGATATTAGCAAAATCGAAACGAAATCATCCCTATGAGGGATCTCTTTTCGTGCAAGACATTTTTATACAAACATAGGTAAACGTAGTTTTTTTCAAGTTCAAGGAATAAGGACTTAAAAAAAGAAAATTTTCGACTAAGGTCAAGAAACAATATTTTTAGAAAATTTGCTTTAGTATAGCAAAGCCTATATCAAGAGTATTATTCTTAGAATGCAAACTCTAAGATAAAAAAAGCACAAATAATGTTAATTTTGAATGCATTTAACTCTGCATTTACTATTTTAATGTGACATATTTTTCCATACGTTGATAAGAAGCATATCAGTTTTTATTTTTTATATAAAATAAGTGCCTAGCTCTTATGGAGAAAAGAGTGTTCAGCTTTCTCTGTGCTGATTTAGCGTCCATGATTTAGTATTAAATGATGAGCTTTTATAGAGCCATTCCTAGATTTTTAAAAAATATCTACATTGTCATATTGTATAAATGCTAGACTCTCAAAATGATTTAACAAGGGAACAATATATTTAATCAGATCTTAAATTCTTAAAAATTAGAAATAAGATTGTTCTGGACTCTTCTTCATGTTAAATGAAAAGTAAAATTTGTGTACCAGTGAGTTTAGCAATGATTTACGAGTATTAATTTTATGGAGACTAACAATTGCAGAAATATTTTCAATTAATCTTTTATTTTTATACAAAAAAATACGGACATTGTACAAGTTATTTAGTTAGTATATACTTGGTTGAATTATCCATCGACTTTGAACAGAAAACTTGCACTTTGTATTTTTAAACGTTCTAGAAAAGTTGAAAAACCTGAAGGAATTAGTGGGAATTAGATATTAAAGAAGGAACCTAATATAATTTTACGTTTGTAAATTTGTAATGAATTTTGTGATATAAGAAAGGCGAGTAATTTTTTTGAATCAGAGAGGCTGACGGATGATAAGGTCTGAAAGATTTAAAATCATAAGCGACTTTAGCATCTGCTGCTCTGATAGTTGCCAACTGCTGGGTCTCTTCTAATTCTGAGGCTTTCTTTAACTTATGTAATAAATAATGGCTGCTATTGAAATCATATCTTAATATTTATAAGTATTATTTTTGCCACGACAATTTATAAATATTTTTCTGTCTTAGGACATTAGTCCGATATCATATTCTGCTTTGGAATGCAATACTCTTGTACCTGAAGCTCAGTAACAATTCAAGAGTGCAAAATAAATTTATAAAAAAAATATTTTCCTTCTTTTATGTACGTCCTAAGAGATTATTATTATATAAGTATATATTTATTTACTTATCTAGTGGTCGTTTTCACACTCTACATATCCACAGGTTGGATCCACGACATGTCTTAAGAAGGACATTAGACATATTTACAGAAGATTCCAAAAACGTTTCCAATACTGTTTGCTCACTGAGAATGGTTATCAAAGACGTTCATTCTTTATCAAAAGTCGCAGCAAAACTGAAAGCTTCGACTTCGACATCGTCTTATTTTAGACTAGAGTGACTGGCGACTAGGTGAGAAATTATCTTATGTCTTAAAGTCTGAATAATTATTGAAATAACGTCTTGACTCATGGAAAGACTATAAGCGTAAATTTCATTTCCCAGAGGACTCTCATGAATACGAAATTGAATAATTGCATAAGGGGAACTAGTCACTTCAGTCTAGAATATAAAGACTTAGGAGCTTCAGTCTTGCTGCGACTGTCGATACAGGATGAGCGTTTTTGACAATCAATATTTTCGAATCAATAAATTCTTTTTAACATGCACGGGATTATGGCCTTATTTGAGCACAGGAAGAAAGCGTTTCATGCGAACAATTATTCTCATTGTTCTTTCACTTTATCTTATTCCTCCGGTATTTAATTTTTTCAAATATTGCTGAACATAAAAGAATAGTTTGCATTGAAATTATATCAAATGTGATAATCGTTTTCCAAACTTGTAAAGCATATCAAATATTGTTTGAAATACTCTTTTAGGACAGATTTTTTTAAAAAGCTTTGCTTATATTATAGATTTGAATTATTTTTCTAGATAGGTGGTATATATCAAGTGTGGGGTAAGATGAATTTGATGGTCGAATGTCTTATTCCTATTTTCACCTCACTTGGATGTTTGGTATGGACTATCACGTACATATGTAAGGAGGAACAAGTGAGATTACACTTAATTTGGCAAAATTTGTCTCGATTTTTTCAGTAGTGTTCGATATTTTCTCTTTTTTTAAATTTCTATTTTTCAGGAGAAATAAAACAATATTTAATAATTAAACATTTTTTCTCTACTTAATATTGATTACTAATATATGCTTTGTTTGCTTATTATTTCAATATAAATATTTATGTAAAGCTGAAGGAACTCTTGGACTGCATTGAAAGTGAGTGGCAATTACATTTCTCAAGAGAAGAAGTTAATATTCTGCAAAGACATGGAGAAAATGGAAGGAAATTCACGCTTGTTTATTTTGGTAAAAATTGAAAAAGAATAATTCAATATTACTTTAAATAATGAAATTTAGTAATATTTCATTTATAAATATATTTTTTTCAAGACTGATGCAGAATGCAAAATTTTAATTGAAATTTATTATCCAAGTGAAATTAATTTACAAATTAGTCAGAAAGAATAAACATGTATAACAACAAGATATTATGGCAAATAATTAAAAGTATAACTGCATTATAAATTTCTCAAATGTGTACTTAATCATTATTTTCAAATTTTCAGGATGCTTAAGTCTGACTGGTATTACTTACATTCTAATGACAGTATCAACTCAGATTCTGAATATAATTTTACCATTGAACGAAACTCGTCCAAAAAAATTGCCATGTACAGTCGAATATTTCTTTAATTGGGAAGAAAATTTCGAATATATTTTAGTTCATATTTTCATTACAACCGTAATTGAAGTTTGTGTTATAGTAGGTTGTAGATCAACATGTTCAGTTCTGATTGAACATGCCTGTGGATTATTTGCAAACGTTGGGTAATTTTTTTTCAACTGTCCTATGGGAAACATTATTATTGGAACAATTCTTTATTTATAAATAAAAAATTAATTACGTATTCAATTATATGTATATATTTTCAATGAAACGGAGGTAATATTTTTAATCAATTATTAACATTGGTTTTCGTAATTTTAAAAAATATATATCTTTTAGCTGTCGATTCAAACATGCGATAAATAACTTAGGTTCTGATAGAGCGATGATGGAATCACAATTGAAAGGTGTAATTTTAAGAGATGTAACTTTCTGTGTAGAACTTCATTTACGTGCAATAGAGTTTGTATTTAAAAATACTTTCTTAGAAAGCCAACTCTACGCTTACAATAATAAATTTTTTTGCTAAAATTAGGCCATTTACCTCCATTTTATAAAGGCGGAGATAAATGACCTAGTTTTAGTGAAAATTATTTATTATTGCAAACGTAAAGTTGGCGTAAGTAAATTTCTCTTATGGTAAAGTAACACATGCTAGTTTTGTTTTAATAAATAAATATTCAGGATGTTCTATTTAAATTAGGTTTTCCGAAACAATAGAAACTTTTTTCTCGTCCTGCTTCTTTTTTATTATGGGACTTACGACCATTCTGTTAAGCGCTGCCCTAACCGAGGTACAATTTATCATTTTTTAATAATTTTATTTTAGATAATTAAAATAAGCCTGTGCAAAGGAATATATATATCATTATTTTTTAGATGGCCTTGAATTTGAACGAATTTGATGTTGTGTTAAAATTTGGAGTTTATTCGTTTGGATTAATTGTTGAACTCTTTTTTAACGATTTGCCTGCCCAAAGATTAATGGATTTCAGCGCTGCGGTTCAAGACCATATGTATGTATTTTTATATAAATTTTTTTTTTATATAATATATTTTTTAATTTATCATAATAATTTAGACTTGAAGGAATGTGGTACCGATTGCCGTGGAAATTTCAAAAATTATTATTAATTATTATACCGAGGGGAAATATACCGTGCATATTGACTGCTGGCAAAGTGTATTTGTTGTCCTTTCCGAATTTTGCTTCGGTATGAAGAAATTTATGATTCTTTGTTTTATATTACAAATTTGAATTTTACAGTAAAGTATAAACTGAATAATTTATATTTTTTGTCTAGGTTCTTCAACTGTCACTGTCTTATTTTACACTTCTGACGTCATTTAGTGCTTGAAACTTAAAAATCTGACATTTATACATTATTTGCATGTACAATGCTTAAAATAATTATATAATTTCCTGCCATTAATAATCAATGCCTAATAGTAAAAATTTCTTTGCGGTGGTTTCAGTGAGATCTCCTTTTAAATATAGTCAGATTATATTCAACTATTCTACGAAACGGACTTCAGTCCGTTTCGTAGACTGGTTGACTCGGGTTTGAATTATCCCTAGTACTTTAGGACTGGATATTTATTTTTTAATTAAAAACCTCTTTTTAGGTTTAAGTTTTTAAGCTTTAACTTTTATTTTTCTTTATATACATCTGTTGAAGAATTAAGTGACTTCAGTCTGTTTCCCAGACTGGTTGACTCGGGTTTGAATGAACCCTGGTACTTCAGGACGCTGGCTTCTACAAAGTCTAAAGTTTTAAAGCTTAAAGTTTTAAAAAAAGCTATACATCTTTGGAAATAGTTTTCAAGCTTTGACTTGTATTTTTCTTTAAAAACTTCTCTTTAAGTTTAAGTGACTTCAGTCCGTTTTGTGGACTGGTTGACTTGGGTTTGAAATATTCTTTGTACTTTAGGATGTAGCCTTGTTTCTTATAGCAAGTATTGACTTGTATTTTTCAAATACCTTCTACTTCTAAAGCTTTCCTTGACTTTTATATGTAATAATGTAATAAATAATGGCTTGTATTAAAATCATATCTTAATATTTATAAGTATTATTTTTGCCACGACAATTTAGAAATATTTATCCACAGGTTGGATCCACGACATGTCTTAAGAAGGACATTAGACATATTTACAGAAGATTCCAAAAACGTTTCCAATACTGTTTGCTCACTGAAAATGGTTATCAAAGACGTTCATTCTTTATCGAAAGTCGCAGCAAAACTGAAAGCTTCGACTTCGACATCGTCTTATTTTAGACTAGAGTGACTGGCGACTAGGTGAGAAATTATCTTATGTCTTAAAGTCTGAATAATTATTGAAATAACATCTTGACTCATGGAAAGACTATAAGCGTAAATTTCATTTCCCAGAGGACTCTCATGAATACGAAATTGAATAATTGCATAAGGGGAACTAGTCACTTCAGTCTAGAATATAAAGACTTAGGAGCTTCAGTCTTGCTGCGACTGTCGATACAGGATGAGCGTTTTTGACAATCAATATTTTCGAATTAATAAATTCTTTTTAACATGCACGGGATTATGGCCTTATTTGAGCACAGGAAGAAAGCATTTCATGCGAACAATTGTTTTCATTGTTATTACACTTTATCTTATCCCTCAGGTATGTAATTTTTTCTAATATTATTCAGTATAAACGAATAGTTTGCATTGAAATTATATTAAATGTGATAATCATTTTCCAAACTTGTAAATTATATCATACATTGTGTGAAAGACTCTTTTAGAACAGGTTCTTTTTAAAAAGCTTTGCTTATATTGTAGATTTGAAATATTTTTCCTAGATAGGTGGTATATATCAAGTGTGGGGTAAGATGAATTTGATGGTCGAATGTCTTATTCCTATTTTCACCTCTCTTGGATGTTTGGTATGGGCTATCACGTACATATGTAAGGAGGAACAAGTGAGATTACACAAAATTTGGCAAAATTTGTCTCGATTTTTTCAGTAGTGTTCGAGATTTTCTCTTTTTTTAATTTTCTATTTTTCAGGAGAAATAAAACAATATTTAATAATTAAACATTGTTTTATCTCTACTTAATACTGATTACTAATATATGCTTTGTTTGCTTATTATTTCAATATAAATATTTATGTAAAGCTAAAGAAACTCTTGGACTGCATTGAAAGTGACTGGCAGTTATATTTATCAGGAGAAGAATTTAATATTCTGCAAAGCCATGGAGAAAATGGAAGGAGATACTCGATTTTTTATTTTGGTAAAAATTGAAAAGTAATATTTCAATATTACTTTAAATAATGAAATATAGTATTATTTCATTTGTAAATACTTTATTTTTATTTTTTTTAAGACTGAAGCAGAATGCAAACTTAAAAATATGTACAAAAAATTTAAATTCAAATTTATTATGCAAGTGAATTTAATTTACAAGTTAGTCAGAAGAATAAACATGTATAACAACAAGATTTTATGACGAATAGTTAAAAGTATATCTTCATTAAATTTCTAAAATGTATAATCATTATTTTCAAATTTTCAGGATGCGTAATTTTGACTGGTATTACTTACAATTTAATGACAGTATCACCTCAGATTCTGAATATAATTTTACCATTGAATGAAACTCGTCCCAAAAAATTGCCATGTACAGTCGAATATTTCGTTAATTGGGAAGAATATTTCGAATATATTTTCGTTCAGATTTTTATTACAACTGTAATTGAAGTTTGTATTTTAGTAGGCTGTAGATCAACATGCTCAGTTCTGATTGAACATGCCTGTGGATTATTTGCAAACGTTGGGTAATTTTTTTTTTTTGGACACTCCGTGTGCGAAATTTAAAATCGAATTTCGCACGGTTCTATAGAAGACATTAATTTTGAAAGAATTCTTTATTTATAAATAACAATTAATTACATATTCGATTATATTTATATCTTTCCAATGAAACAGGAGGTACTATTTTTAATCAGTTATTAACATTGGTTTTCGTAATTTTAAAAAATATATATCTTTTAGCCATCGATTCAAAAATGTGATAAATGACTTAGATTCTGATAAAGTGTTGATGGAATCGCAATTAAAAGATGTAATTTTAAGAGATGTAACTTTCTGTGTAGAACTTCATTTACGTGCAATAGAGTTTGTATTTAAAAATACTTTCTTAGAAAGCCAACTCTACGCTTACAATAATAAATTTTTTTGCTAAAATTAGGCCATTTACCTCCATTTTATAAAGGCGGAGATAAATGACCTAGTTTTAGTGAAAATTATTTATTATTGCAAACGTAAAGTTGGCGTAACTAAATTTCTCTTATGGTAAAGTAACACATGCTATTTTTGTTTTAATAAATAAATATTCAGGATGTTCTATTTAAATTAGGTTTTCCGAAACAATAGAAACTTTTTTCTCGTCCTGCTTCTTTTTTATTATGGGACTTACGACCATTCTGATAAGCGCTACCCTAACCGAGGTACAATTTATCATTTTTATTAATTTGATTTTAGATAATTAAAATAACCTTGAGCAAAGGAATTTATAAACCATTATTTTCAGGTGGCCGTGAACTTGAATGAATTTGATGTTGTCTTAAAATTTGGAGTTTATTCCTTTGGATTAACGGTTGATCTCTTTTTTAACAATTTGCCTGCCCAAAGATTAATGGATTTCAGCACTTCGGTTCAGGATCATATGTATGTATTTCTATATCACATGTTATATTGTTTTCATATAATATATTTTTTAATTTATCATAATAATTTAGACTTGAAGGCATGTGGTACCGATTGCCGTGGAAATTTCAAAAATTATTATTAATTATTATACCGAGGGGAAATATACCGTGCATATTGACTGCTGGCAAAGTGTATTTATTATCCTTTCCGAATTTTGCTTCGGTATGAAGAAATTTATGTTTCTTTGTTTTATATCACAAATTTGAATTTTACAGTAAAGGATAATAAACTGAATAATTTATATTTTTGTCTAGGTTCTTCGGCTGTCACTGTCTTATTTTACACTTCTGACTTCATTGAGTGCTTAAAACTTAAAAATCTGATATTTTTCCATAATTTGCATGTACAAGTTTTAAAATCATTATACTATTTCTTGCCATTAGTAATCAATTCCTAATAGTAAAAGTTTCTTTGTGGTGGTTTCAACGAGATCTCGTTTTGAATATAGTCTCTGAAGTAAAACACATTTGTGTATACGTCTGGCATTCCAGAAGCACAAATTTTACTTCCCCAGGAGACGATTCCGATGATTTCATTGTTCAAAGTCAATGGGCCACCACTGTCACCCTGAAACGAAATTCATTCATTACATTGAAGTCTCGGTTTAATCGGTTTATTACGAAATTTGATATTTTTCGTGTACACCCAGAAAAGAAAATTTGTTTGAATCAAATAAACGTATATTTACATATATTTGCTGATATTTTTTTTTTAATTAAATAAAATTTATTTGATTCAAAAATATCTTTTTTTTTAAATCAAAAAAATCAAAGAACACATATCTTTGAATCAAATAAATTTTATTTAATTTAAAGATATTTTCTTTGGCTCTGTATGAAATATACGTTTATTTGATTCAAACAAACTTTTTTTCTGGGTGTAGTTCATGTTCTGTTGTTCTGATGGTTCAACAGAAAAATAGACCAATTTGTTTTTCTTTCTCCCAAAGAAAAGTCAACCATTTTCTATGGTTTATGAATTATTTACGTTGCATGTGTCCTCTCCAGGTGCATGAAAACTACAAATTTGTCTTGGGTTCAGTCGTGTCTTCACGAATTGTTCACAAATATCATAATGCACAACATAGGCATTCACTTTTTTGAGAATAGTGCTAATTTGTTTGTTGAAACTGGACATGTAACCCCATCCAGCGACGACAGCTCTGGATTTATCGGCAAAGTCTGTGCTTGCCAACTCGATTTTATTCTGATATTGGTTGAAATTAATCGGTGCAGCTAACTGTACAAAAAACAACAAAATGCGCTTAATGGACATCTATGAAATTTTTAATCTGTAATCTACTTACATACTTTTTTTAAGGGGAGACACCACCGAAATTTAAACCCGTTTAAATTTAAATGATTAAAACGTGTTGATTTTTTTATAGCATTCCGACGTAGAATGACGTAACGTATTAAAAAAAATTATAGAAAAATTATTGAGCTAAATATAATTTCATTTAAATTATTTAAACTTTACCCATAAAATTGATCTTCTTTTGTAATTTTTGTTACTCCACATTGGCAATTTTTGTGTACGCTTCTTTACGATTTTGAACAAACTCTGGTATGGATTTATTGATATCTTGAATACTTGAAAAAATAAAAATTCTAAATAGCTCAAAAATTTTTCTATATTTTTTTAATACGTTACGTAATTCTACGTCGAAAATAATGCTATGAAAAAATCATCACCTTTTCGCTATTTCAATTTAAACTGGTTAAAATTTCGGTGGTCTCCCCTTAATAAAAAAATCTTTTACTATAAAGGGCAAAGATATCGTTATACATATCGATTGTTCCATAATTTTTGTCGTACATACTTAACTTTCAGTCTTTCATGCCAAGTACTTTCCGTCTAATATTCCTTGGGAAAATACTTGGAAACACTTTAAAAAATAGGCATGTACGACAAAAATTATGGAACAATTTTTGTAAATGTATTCTTGCAAATATGGTTGCCTTTTCGGATTGGATTGAAGTTAGAGACGTCTAGTCTAACATAGTTTTTTAATTATTTTATTTTTTTTAGGATATTATAAGGACTTCTTGAGGATATTAAAGAGTTTTTACATGATTTTATTGTATTTTTAAAAGAGCTTGAAGAGTTATTAAGAGGATATATCCTCTATTATATTAATATATAATATATTACAGAGATTTTTATCAGTTACATAAGATTTCAGGACATCTTAAGGGATTTCAAGAGATTTCGAGATATTTTAAGACTTTAAATAAAATTTCAAGAAATTGATTCTAATTTAGACGAAATCAAATGAAATCCCTTAAAATATTTTTAAATTACTTGAAATTCTTTTAAATCATCTGCAAATGTCTTCAAATACTTTGAAAAATTTCAAAATTTCATGAAGTGCAATCTTTTACAGTCTCTTTAATTTTCTTTCAACTTCTAAGAAATTTCTTGAAATCCCCAAAAACGCTCGGTAAATTTCTGCCAGTAAATAAATAAAAATTATGGATTTTGAAAACTTTTTTAAAAATATTTTGATTCCAGTGAATATAAAAATAAAAAATCGTCAGTATAGACGTTTGAAACTTCAATCCAATCTTTTTCGGTAATAAGTTACTTTAATAAAAAAAATTGGTGCTCTTTACTGTCAAAATCGCAACATCGTTGGAACGGCTGATATCTGAACTCGAAAAGTAGCCATCGTGTATTACAAATCGCCAAATTTTGTGTGTCTGGCCACCCTCATACAAACTGACTGTTCCGGTAACGACTGTCATACGGCTAAGTTCAATTGGTGCCTGAATTTTCTGCATACAATGAGCAGCTGTTAAAATATGTTGGTTACTGATGATTGCTCCACCACAATAGTGTTGTTCATCTTTATGAATCGAAACTACATACGGATAATCCCCAAGTTTTACATTGGTTCCTCCAACAATTTTCTGTGGTGGTGCTCCATTGGCTATAATGGTAAAATACACAAATTACGTTAATTCCTTCCCTTTATAGAGTATGAATAAAATATGATATTTCAAATAGAAAAGTAGATAATGAAATCCAAAATTTTGGTCTACTACCTTAAAACTTACTTTTAAAACATTTTTAAATCTTCAGCATCTAAATATAACTTTAATGTAAATATCTATAGTGTGGGAAAATTTTCAGTGTTTTAAATATAAAATCAGAATTCAATCAATTAGTGAATGTTGTGTCATTATTAGAATATAAAAATAAAAGAATACTCTTAAGGACATATGATACTTTACCATAAGAGCAAATTAGTTAAATCAATTATACATTCATAATAATAGATATTTTAGTAAATAAGAGTCTAAAAATATCTATTATTATGAATGTATAATTGGTTTAACTAATTTGATCTTATCGTAAAGTATCACATGTCCTTAAGGATGTTGGAGCCAAGTTCTAATCTAAAAATTCGATCTCTTCAATTTACTCAACAACTATTAAAGTTGGAATTTTTTCCCTCTGTAGAATTAATCAATTCTTAACTAGATTTATGCGCACAGAGCGAAAAAGTATTTAATTCAAATAGTTTTTAAGTAAAATGAAAATATTCAATTTTGAAGTTTGATTTTGAATTCCTCGTTTTATGCAAAAAGTATCGAAACTAAATATTATTTCGCTCTGTATGCAGTTTCATATTTGAAAAAAGATTAGTACTACAGAGCGAAAAAATATTCGTCTATAATTTTCGTTGAGTAAAATGGAGAATGGGGCTTTAAACTTAATACTTGGTTCCAGCGCCCTTAACTGATAATTATAATTATTTAAGTGTGAATTCTTAAACAGAAATTTTAGCGATATTTAGGGCATGTGATACTTTACCATAGGAGGAAATTAGTTAAATCATACATTCATAATAAATATTTTTAGCTAAATTTTAGCTATTTGTCAATAAACCTTCGCCTGCATGATATAAATAAATTTATGAATAAAATTATGTTTCTTAATGTTCTATTAAAATTTAAATTGTTGAAAATCTAAAGTTATAAATAGTATAGTTTTTATTACCTAGAACAACGATACATGCAAACAAAAGAGAAGTACGAATTTTACACTCCATTCTGATGTTAGGTTCACCAGATTTACAATGGAACTATCGAAATAAAATAATTTGACATTATTTATATGTCGTGAAAAGTGCTTTATCGAGACTTGTCTCTCATTTTAAAATAATAAAAGATTAAACATTTGGGAATTCCATAATAATCGGAATAAGTAGAGTCAGGTGAGTTTATTATTTTTCGTGCTTGCACAAGTGAAGTATAAATTCGCGTCCTGTAATTTCTCAAATGACGTATTTGCATTGTTTCTTATGGTATTGATATTTTTTGTAAAATCTTCAATCCCCACTTCTCTATCTCTGTATATATCTGCCTATTCCTTTTTGTCTCCTTGTCTACCTCAATTCGCTTTTATCTCTTTCAATCTCCAGACCTCTATTCCATCCTATTTCTCGCCTATTCTTGTCTATACCTTTCTATCTCTCTACCAAGTTTAAATCACTCCTGTGTCTTTCAATCCTCACTTCTCTATCTCTCGCCTACTCTTGTCTATCCTTCTCTATCTCCCTATCAATTTTAATTCACTCCTGTCTCTTTCAATCCTCACTTCTATCCTTTCTACCTGTCGCCCAAACTCGTCCATCTATTTCTACTTTTTTGTTAATCTCAATTCCCTCCTTTCTCTTTCAATCCCTACTTTTATATTGCTTCCTATTTCTCGTTTATTCTAGTATACATATACTATAAGGGTCTATACTTAACTATAGAAGATAGGCTGAGAGATAGGAGGAGATAGATATCACCGGACATGGGAATACAATGGTGGACAGAAAGAGATAGCGTCTTAGGGATGCAAATTTTTATCTTCAAATTTTTACCTCTTTCTTTCACTTCACTTCCAGCAGAGATAAGTTAATTAATTTTTTTCACTATTTAATTTATTTAAAAATTCATTTTATTCTATGTTGGTACCTAAAATCGACTAGACCCAATATAATTTATTTTACAATTATGATGAACAAATTTTCAATATTATGAAGAAATGTAAATATGTTTTATCAGGTTGACGTAAGTGTTTTCGGGGAAGTCAGATATTTATGTAACTTTTACCAAATGTTGAAATGTTGATGGAATTTGGAAGCTCAAGCCTTGTTAAAGAAACAAAAAAAAATATATTATCAGTGATATAACTTTCAGACTCGATCAAATATACGTCAAAGATAACATGTAAAATTTGGAAAATTATTAATATTTTTTAAAAATATTTTCCACAATCTAATCTAATTTTCAAAACAGCTTTCGAAATTCTGGATTTTAAATGTGAGAAGTCATTCTGATTCAATTTTTATTCTAGATTCATCATAAGGATTTCCAAGCAGTATTTGGTAGGATTGCGTATGGAGGACCAACCACAGTTAAAGGACCTACTCTTTTTATTTACAATCCGCAGAAGAAGTATGAAGCCTGGAGTAAAGAGTATTAAGTAACGAGGTCTCGGGAAGGCACTAGAGTTACTTAATCCTACAAAAGAGGGATTTAAAGAAAAATCACAGTCAAAGCTTAAAAACTATTATCAAAGATATAGCACCCACTTATGGCTTTGTCATTAAGTACTAAGGTTCAGTCAACCCCGAGTCAACCAGTCCACGAAACGGACTGAAGTCAGTTAAACCTAAAAAGATGCATTTAAAGAAAAATACAAGTCAAGAATTAAAGCTAATATTTGAAACTACAGCACAGCTGTAGCTTTGTCCTTAAATTCTAAGACTAGTTCTATAATTTGGGGGAAGACTTTTAGATCGTTGAGGTATTTTCTTGAGAGGCTTTACGTTTTTGTATGAAGCTACCATTGTAGCGATGTCAAAGTTGTACTGAGTGCTAGGAAGTTTCATAGATGGTTGCTGAACTTGGACTTTGGGTTTAGATATGAGATTCGGCATGGAAGCTGAAGGAGTGAGCCAGCTTTTGTACAAGCTGCGTTTTTGTCTACGTAAATGATGTCTTGCTCGTCGTCTGAGCTGGTTATCTGATTGGCAAATTGATAGCCAGTTACGAGAGACCTGAGCGGCATTCATCAGAGATTTGGTGTCCAAGCGCCGTAGAATGAGCTGGCTTATTTCTAAAGGAAGTTCGCTGATGATGTCCGTCTTCTTCTTGCCAACGCCGAAGAAATTCATTAATTTCCTGAAGTATTCCATGTTTACAGAACGAGCGAACAATTGGAAATGAGTGGTGAGTCCGATAGACGAGGTCTTTTATACCCCTGGACCAGCGGGGTGCCGGTCCTCTTCAGCAAGCTGGCCAATCAGAGGACCGGCACCCCGCTGGGTCAGCTACCTGGAGAGGACCGGCACCCCGCTGGGCCAGGAGTATAAAAGACCTCGTCTACCGGACTCACCACTCATTTCCAACTGTTCGCTCGTACTGTAAACATGGAATACTTCAGGAAATTAATGAATTTCTTCGGCGTTGGCAAGAAGAAGACGGACATCATCAGCGAACTTCCTTTAGAAATAAGCCAGCTCATTCTACGACGCTTGGACACCAAACCTCTGATGAATGCCGCTCAGGTCTCTCGTAACTGGCTATCAATTTGCCAATCAGATAACCAGCTCAGACGACGAGCAAGACATCATTTACGTAGACAAAAACGCAGCTTGTACAAAAGCTGGCTCACTCCTTCAGCTTCCATGCCGAATCTCATATCTAAACCCAAAGTCCAAGTTCAGCAACCATCTTTGAAACTTCCTAGCACTCAGTACAACTTTGACATGGCTACGATGGTAGCTTCATACAAAAACGTAAAGCCTCTCAAAAAAATATCTCAACGATCTAAAAGTCTCCCCCCAAATTGTAGAACTAGTCTTAGAATTTAAGGACAAGGCTACAGCTGTGCTGTAGTTTCGAATATAAGCTTTAATTCCTGGCTGGTATTTTTCTTTAAATACCTCAATACTAGTCTTATAATTTGAGGACAAAGCTACAGCTCTGCTGTAATTTCCAATATTATCTTCAATTCTTGAGTTTAGGATTACGTTTTTAGGCTTTAACTGAGATTTTTCTTGAAATGTCTCTTTTTAGGTTTAAGTGATTTCAGTCCGTTTCGTGAACTCATTGACTCGGGTTTGAATTAACCTTAGTACTTTAGGACGCAAGCTTTTACAAAGCCTACAGCAGCTGCTATATCTTTGAAAATAGTTTTTAAGCTTTGACTGGGATTTTTCTTTAAATGCCTTTTTTTAGGTTTAAGTGACTTCTGTCTGTTTCGTGGACTAGTTAGCTCTGGTTAGGATGTGCTTTACGACGTAGCCTTGTTTCTTATAGCAAGTATTGACTCGTATTATTAAATACCT
Source organism: Synergus japonicus (assembly GCA_900474275.1). Classification (NCBI taxonomy): domain Eukaryota; kingdom Metazoa; phylum Arthropoda; class Insecta; order Hymenoptera; family Cynipidae; genus Synergus; species Synergus japonicus. Next base: position 1,517 of record UCOH01012366.1, on the reverse strand, counting down.
TCTACTTCTGAAGCTTTCCTTGACATATTTACAGAACGTTCCAAAAACGTTTCTAATACTGTTTTCTAACTGAGAATGGTTATCAAAGACGTTCATTCTTTAACGAATGTCGCAGCAAAATTGAAAGCTTCGACTTCGACATCGTCTTAGTTTGGACTAGAGTGACTGGCGCAATTACTTAATCTGATATGCATAAGGGTTTTCTGTGAAATTGTATTACGGATGAATAGGTGAGAAATTATCTTATGTCTTAAAGTCTGTAGAATTAGGGAAATAAGAGCTTAAGTCACGGAAAGGCTATAAGCGGAAATTTCATTTCAGAGAGGACTCTCATGAATATGAAATTGAATAATTGCACAAGGGGTGCAAGTGACTTCAGTCTAGAATATAAAGACTTAGGAGCTCCAGTCTTGCTGTGACTGTCGATACAAGATGAGCGTTTTTGACAATCAATGTTTTCGAATCAATAAATTCTTTTTAACATGCACGGGATTATGGCCTTATTTGGGCACAGGAAGAAAGCGTTTCATGCGAACAATTGTTCTCATTGTTCTTTCACTTTATCTTATCCCTCCGGTATTTAATTTTTTCAAATATTGCTAAACATAAAAGAATAGTTTGCATTGAAATTATATCAAATGTGATAATCGTTTTCCAAACTTGTAAAGCATATCAAATATTGTTTGAAATACTCTTTTAGGACAGATTTTTTTAAAAAGCTTTGGTTATATTATAGATTTGAAATATTTTTCTAGATATGCGGTATATATCAAGTGTGGGGTAAGATGAATTTGATGATCGAGTGTCTTATTCCTATTTTCACTGCTATTGCATGTTTGGTATGGTCTATCACGTACATATGTAAGGAGGAACAAGTGAGATTACATTGCATTTGAATACAATTTTGTCTCGATGTTTTTAGTAGTGTTAGATTTAATTTCGATTTTTACATTCTCATCAGAGAAGGTATTAGATTTGTGTAAAATTTGACCCCCCCAGTTTTTGTCAAATGTCCACGTTTTGGGACCCCCTGAACCCGAAAAACATGTTTTTACGAATGTGTCTGTCTGTCTGTCTGTCTGTGTGTCTGTGTGTCTGTGTGTCTGTTTGTCTGTGTGTCTGTGTGTCTGTAGATTTTTAGTTTGTGAGCACGATAACTTTCGAAAGAATTGACCGATTGGATTGTCCTTTGGTATACTCTTTTAGTGTCCTAAAATGAAGGTCAAGTTCGTTAGCCAGCTATTTTGGATAAAAATTCAAAAAGTTGGAGCATTTTGAAAAATTTTGAAACCACTTTTTTTCTTAATTTGAAAATTCTAATCACGGATGTTCATAGTACTCAAAAAGTCGAACAATTTTTCTTAATTACTTTTTTGGATAAAAAAAAATTGAAAGACTTATAACATTTTGAAAATAAAAAAAAAATAAAAGAAAACTTAAATTAAAAGACAAGCAACGCACGATATGAAAAAAAGTCTAAAGATGAAAAATGTTTCTTTTTGAACACTCTATAGGAC